>JACGDI010000843.1:477469-504740 GCA_014898725.1 Jacaranda copaia
CTTTTGTCAATCGTCAAATGTATTTAGGGTTTCACGCATAAATCATTCCATTATACTATATTTGTGTCTGCGTGCGTGCGTGTGCGTCGGTTGTCGAGGTGTCATAACTTCGGGTCGCAACAAATAAATATAGCTACTAACAGAAATATTAATAATTCCATAAGGAACTAAATTAATCTTCATAATTAAAGATCTTGCGATTTATAATTTCAGGAGTTGTGCAGAATCTTTCATTTGTAGTGTTTCAGGTCAATTTAGGGAACCTAGTATTAGAGAGTTGTTTGCATGATTGTCATAATGGGTGATTCTTAAAATAATCTTGAAAATTATTGATTTACACATATTCTTTTTAGGGAGGTCGACTAATCTAGTTCAATTCAATTCATAACTCAAAATTTTTCAATAGTAAGATTTATGGATTCATATAGCCTGAATTAGACTAATTCAACTATGGTCTACATTCCAAGTAGCAAGTATTTATAAAGCACAATTGCAAAATTGGTCCCATATATATGGCCCTCAGGCAATTTAGAACTTTATATTTTTTGGCCATAAAATTGGTACAGCAACTCCTGATATTTGGCAATTTGAAGACAAATTGAACTCGAAAATCATCCTACCCTAGCCCGCGCCTACATGGCATCTAATTTGGTGCTATGTCCTCAAACTTATCTTGCTTCTCTCATACGTGGCAACGACGTGGCAATTTAACTTGCCATTTCAACAACAATATAAAAATAAAATATAAAACAAATAAAAAAATAAATTTATATATAAAAAATAAAAATTCAAGACATTAAAATGAAAAAAATGGAAAAAAGATGTATACATACAAATATAAATTCAAAATACATAAATATAATATATATAAACCCCAATCCTCCACCATGGTTGCCTAGGCTTGGCAATGGGCCGGGTTGGGGTAGGTTTCGTTAAACCCAAACCCGCCCTGCACTTAGAAAAATATTTTGAAACCCGCCTCGTGAGTTTTAGAATTGAAAATTTCAATCCACCCAACATTAAATATATAAAACACACTCCTGCACTCGCCCCGCTCCATCCCGCCCTAATTCGCTCAATTCACAACAACTTAGTACAATTTCAAACAAAACAATAGCTTTATTTTTATAAATATCGTGACAACAAAAATTAAACACAGATTTCGTTAAGTTTTTAAATAATCTGTGCAATATGTCAACTCACAACAATCTCACATAAGTGAAAATAATTTAACATTACAATATCCAAATGTGCCAACAAAGAACTAAAATATAAAAAAATCGATCATAAAAATGATAAAATCTACCCTTGATACTCTAGCACAACTCTCCATCATCATTTTAAGAATGAAGAGTGTTGAGTAGGGTTAAAGTAATATAAATTTTATTTTATATTTGTAAAAATTAACAAAATATAATATAAATATATATATACTTGGGGCGGGGCGGATTGATTTTGAACTCAAACCCACCCCGCCCCGCACAAAATTTGTACTAAAACATGACATGCTCCATCCCGTCCTATGTGGATTAGGTTTTTTACCTGTCCCATTGGGATGGGTCGGAGCAAGTACCCGCGAGATGGGTTCAAATTGTCAAGCCAGGTTGCCATAATTATGGCCCTGGTGGCTAACCGGCAAATGTAGACCTGTCAGTCCTGATTTGTCGGGCAAGGCGCACAGGTGGGTGACTAGCCCAAGCAGTTATTAGGCCCGAGTGGAGGCGGCTGCTGGCTCGAGCGGCAGGCCGAGCTGGCCCACCAACGGTCAAGTTGAGGGAAAGGTCGGGGGGAGAGGGGCGCAATTGGTAGGGGGTTAGAGGATGGGGCAGGGATGGCGTGTGGTGGCCGGGTTTTTTTTAATAATAATAATTATTATTATTACATTTAAATTCTTTATTTAAAATAATTAAATTATTTTAGAATATTTATAATTTTAATATTATTATGTAATTCATAATTATATAGCTAAATAGCTAATAGGATAGAATTAAATTTTTATAGTTCACTTTTATTTTATTTTTAAATTAATAAATAAATTCAATAAAATTTATTTAAATTTTTAGTTATGTTGACTATTTTAAAATTATTAAATATGTAACTTAAAATTATTAAAATTATATGACCTAAAGTGATAAATTAGATTTTTAAAAAAATTTAGATGATAAATTTATATGAAAATAAAATCTTATAAATTTGAAGAATATTTTATATTTTATTCTGATATGTAGGTTTTAATTTTTTTTTTTTTAGAATTTAATTGCATTTAACTTGATGATCTGACAAGTGGGATAGATGTGTATGCATGTTTATATATGTGGATATATACAAGTAAATAAATATTTTCAAGATTTATCTACTTTTTTTCTTTTGCTTTTTTCTGGATTTAGGTATTTGTTTTTTGGTTTTTTTTTGTGTAATTTTTTCTTTCTTTTTTTGGTTTTCTAATGTAATACATGCACTGACGTGGCAAGAGTGATTGCCATGCCATATGACATGTAGGAGAGAGATGGAGTCTAGAGTGATGTGGCGCCAATCAGATGCCATGTAGGCATGGGCCAGAGCCGCATGATTTTCAAGCTTAATTTGTCCTCAAATTGCCAAATGTCAAGAGTTGCTATACCAATTTCATGGCTCAAAAATATAAAATCCCAAATCATAAGAGGGCCATATGTATATGATCAATTTTGCAATTTTGCCTATTTATAAATATCCTTATACGAAAGATAGACAATCATATTATAGCATTTCATTTTACTCCAATAGTTAAATATTAGCATTCAGGTAATTTTTTATATAATTTACCCAAATACGCACACCTAAAATTCATGTGAGTTCAACTTCACACCTCACACATATAACTGTAAGGGTTATTAGTCCAATTAACCACTCAATAAATAATAACTTGAGCAATAAAAAATTTTTACTCGATAAATCTCAATAACAATAATCTTGCTGATACTTTCAAGATCACCAATCTCAAATAACCAAACCTTTTATCGATCTAACCTAATCCGTGGCTAAGAGAAAATCTTTCTCGAACTCATATCAAGTTGCATCAAAATCTTTCCACAATTTTAAGATAATATTATACATACATATATATGAGAAAATTCTATGTCATTAATTATTAAGGGAGATGACATAAGGGAGACAAATGAGTATATATCTCTTCCACATTCATTGGTGCAAAAGGGTCCAGGAAAACATGATTAAACAATGGGCCATCTTCGAATCAGATTATTCCTCATGATCAGAAAAATGAATCAGTTTCTTCCAGATGGCACACACATGTGTGATGTGATGGAACAAAAAATAATGTGTAAACTCCGCGTCACCAACAGTTACTTCAAATACAATCAAACAAGCAACTACGCCCAATCATTGTTTGTATATCCTTAAGAAACACTTGTCCAGAAAATGACTCCTTAAAATCAATGAAACATCCACCTCATCATTCCAATCTTAGACCCACTTCCACATTTAATATTCTATTTAATTTTTAAAAACAATTGATCTATAGGATATTTGAAAAAGAAAAAGATAAAAAGGGAAAAACAATTGATCTATAGGATATTTGAAAAAGAAAAAGATAAAAAGGGGTAAAAAATGAGTTAAAAAGTGTAGCATGATCAGCTGAATGTTCTTCAAAGAATGTCAAGCTGAGAAACAGTATGCTCATATGCTGCCCATTGTTAACTAACAACAATCTATGCCTGAAAGGTAATGATTCTTACAAGAGTTGCCGCGGTGGTGTTGTCATGTCAGATATAATCCACATAATTACCAAAATTTTCTCCCAGAAAATTTCTTACATAATTTAGTAATCTGTCCTACAACAAGGTTGGATCTAATTTCTGACTCGAGTTTCTTTTCCTTAAGGAGGAGATTCTTGAGCTTGAGATTGTCAGAATAGGTGTCACGATTTTCACGCAGATTTCAACTTGGTTGAGGCGGATGCAAGATGGGATAGCGTCTTGTGTCCGACAAATGTCAAGAACAGTCCCAGCAAGCCAAGTACCTTCAAAGTAGTGAATAAATCCAACTGCAGGCAGAAATGCAAATTTATAGTCAAGTGGACCAAATACGCCAACAAAGACAAATGTTGCATGTTAGAATTCGAAATGTGCTAGTGCCCTCTACTTTTTCCATGCAATAACAAGAAATCTTTTACAGCACAAAAATGCGGTCCAATTCAAGTCGTTACTGTAACTCCACAGCATTTAGAATGTAATATGTAAGCATAAATTGCAGTCAGAGGAACTATTTCAGTTTGGCTAATGGTAGGATGATGAACTAAATAACTAAATTCGGAAAACATGAGGATCCCAGGCATTCAGAATCCCCGTAATTAGCTAAATGCAGAATAATTATTGCTAAGTTGCATATAATAATGAAAAACTAATTCCAGGGGATCTGTAATATAATGAAATGTCAAAAATGTTTCTCGTAATAATTGTGGTAAGAAGAGGTGATTAAGACATGCGTACATACAGATCATAACACAATCGTGAAACTCAGAATGATTTATTGGGTTTTACTAATTAAGCAAATAACTTTATCTACAATCAAATGAAATTTTGAAAAGAAAAGAAAAGAAATAGAAAGAAGAAAGAACAAAAAGGGGGAAAAAAAAAAGGAAGAAGAAAAGAAAAGAAAAAACTCATTCAACCAATTAAAATGACCACTACACCAAATGCAAAAGCCACTAAAGCGGTAACAGAAAAACGAAAGAGGGACATCCTGACGTGGATAGACATACCTTCAACCAGAAGAATGTATAGAGTAATAGAACAGCTGCAATGCCCAAATGGAACAGAATGGCAAAAGTTGCAGGAACAGTTGACTTCGGCATATTCTTCAAGTTAGCACGAAGGTGAATGAGCTGAAGAGACACATAAAGTGACATTGTTAGCCCCATATGTCATCATAGTTGCAGGATTACAGTGAGAACATGGGAATGCTATAAAAGAAAAAATATTTTAATTATGCACGTAAGAAGGGGAAACAATTCACAGATACCCCAGCTAAGAAACCAAAAAATGGCAAGACAACAAGGCCCAAGAAAGCAAGAGAAAGCTCTCTAGGAGGTCTCTTCTCTGGAGCCCTAAAAATGTGAGTTATCTCTTCCTTGGGCCCATATCTGGAGTATGGATCAACAGGCTGTGGAGGAGGATGTGCTGCCTTCTCAGGGGCATCTGGAAGATCTAATTCAATGTGCCCCAGAGGCTGTAAGAAAGAGTTCTCCTGAAACAGACCGAAAAAGGGAATTTAAATCAATTATGTAATAGAAGTGAATGGAGAAAATGAAACGAAAGCTTCGATTTAACACTTTTGTTTCATAGGACGTTTACCATGACAGAATCTCCGACTGTTAGTTGAATATCATATTTGCCAGACAAATAGAAAAATCTCTCAACCAATCCCAGAAAATCCTACAAGACAGTGCCATTAAGATAGCAAAAGTTAGGCCTTTTGTGAAAATGCATTACATCCAGCAATGCTGGTTGGAAAATAGTAAAAACTTTAATCAAAGCAAATATAAATCTAAAATTTCAACCCATATGTATGGTGCATAGCAGTAACACAATACTAAACTGGCAACTTCTTGAGCAATCATAACATTACAAGCTGTGAAACAGTTTCCCAGAATAGGTGGGGAAAATATTTGGCTTCTAGAAGTCCCATCAAGTACTCAGTAGAATTTAATTCAAAGTCAGATGGTTGAGAAGGTCCTATATCACTTAACTAATATTATCTCAAATGCTTTTCCCGAGTTGCCCACCACGAAGATATGTTCAACTCCACTCTCATGCCTCAGCTTGAGGAATGCCTGCAAAGAACAGGTGCTAAGAGCGCCTGAGCAGTAAGGAATATAGCTAAATAAACTTAAAAGGCTATAATTCCAACCTGGTGAGGCTTGAAAGCTTGTCCAAAAGGAGTAGCCAAGTGGAAGGACAACCTCAACTTCTGCAGATGGTTAGCAGATAAAGCAACTGCATTTTCTCCAGGTAAATCTAGCCTGAATTAGAAATGTATCATAAAACCAACTTTCTGTTAAAGTGTTGTCAAACTAAACATCATAAAAATACGAGGATGAAATTTATAGATTCATATACAACAAATCATAGGCCATGTAGCACGGAAAAATAATCAAATAAAAACAGGGAAAAAAGAAAGGCACACGAAATAGATAAGGAAGCGGAAAATTTACTTTTTCTGTGACTCTATGCTTCCAAGATCACTGTCAAGTATTGCAATCTCTGCATTCTCAATTTTAATGAGTCCAGTTATATGAATAGGTACTTTTGTTCGCCCTCCAGTTGCATAGTTTTTCTTATGTTCTGGATCATCAAGTATAATCTAGCAGTTGGCAATCATGAAAGCACATGTTAAAAAAGGAGGAAGATAGATTTGATAACAAAATAGTTTGACAAGTAAAAAATTTGCTAAATGAAATAATTAGACAGAGAATATTAAAAGGGAGATAAACAATATAAAGGTAAGTACCTCAAAAGAAAAAATGTATTTTCCAACATCAACAACAACTGGCAATGTTTCCAAGACATGCACTTTATTGTAAGGGTCAAACTTGAGTTCCTGCATCATGGGAATCCAAAAGGCCTTATGATCTAAGGTGTACCAATTACCAAACATAAAGATATGATCCTTTTGAATATAATAATGTGTTATACTGTAACTTCTTCAGCCTTCACTAAAAGGGAGCACCTGGTCAATGACAGAAGCGTCTTTTGAACCAGAGATAAAAATCTGCATGATCTTGACAGACAGAGGAGGAGCAGCAGAACCCAATACAGTGGTGACACGCACCTGAAAACAAAAACACACAGTTTAGTGAGCTAGACAAACAGACCAATGTAAGTTACATTAGAGAACAACTTAAATAAAATACTGTAAGGCGACAATTTTATACTTTTAGGTGCACTGTGGACCAGTTTCACACCAGATAGCAATGAATTTTGCATTATTGCCTAAGACAAGCCAAACCTTCACTTCACACTAGATCATTGCAAAAAAGGAGGAAAACACGTGTACGCACACACAGATCTAGAACTTTTAAACCACAGAAATAGAAGAAAGAAGGGAATTTTACAAAAATGAAAAGTGCAAGTAGTAAATCAAATAAATTGAGGACGCCAAACTTATTAGGAAGTCAGACCTTAAGTTGATCTTTCCTTGTAACTGATAGGACAGTAGCTGGCAGTGATAAAATCAGAGGAACGGACCCCCTGGAGCAACAAAAAAATTGTTCACATTTTTTGGAAAAAAATAATGATCTATAGGGTCAAATACCAAAGGTAAATCGGAAATACAAATTCAAACTTCTAACCATGAAATGTGCTGTCAGAAGCAATTAATTAGGAAGGATAACAAGTGAATCAAAGATATAACCTAAGATATGAAGGAGAAAATACTGCAAATGAAATACTTGCCTAATATTTTCCAAGCAAGCCAAGGCATCAATTTGGTAATATAAGTCCTTGGCACTGCCAGGAATTCCAATGCCCAGGAAAAATTTAGCTAAACCCAAAATTTTCTCCCCTGGCAGCTGTAATTGTCAAACCAAAGTTTCAGATGGTCTCAAGACAGATAAAGGGTTACAAGGAAAACACAAAATATAAACCAGAATCAGTGCTTAGGTTCACACATTCAAATTTTCAGAGGTGGCTGCTGCAAAAGCGAAGATCCCACGTACTACTGATGAAGAGGCACAGAGAGGACCCTGAAGGCCACGTGCATCAACTAGTTTCTCATCAAAGTAATAAGACCCGTCATCTGAAAAAGAAGAGCAAGGTTACATTGACCCTAGTAGGATAATGTAATTATCAATTACCACTTCTCTTGGGTGGTGGCAACGACCAGTTGCTAATATTATTATCTGATTCAAACCATAAAAAAGAGAAAAACAAGATAATCTCCTACCCAGAAAAATTTGATGGGAAAAAAAAAAGAACAGACACCTGTTCAAAAAGTAATGACTCTAGGGGGAAAATAATTGAGCATAGACTTTTACTGTAAATACATAGAGAAGATTTTCAGTCATATGTGCTAATCTGTTGAGCTGAGCCTCTTGTTACATCGGATAATTGAGGACTACTGCATGCTTATTTAATAAAATTTCCATAATTAACAAATACATCCATACCACATAATCAAGCTGAGGTTCAAACTGAGACATTGGCCTTCATGTTTGTAGGTTAAAAATAAAATACAGTCTTGTTTTAGCCATAGAAAAGGCAAGAAACCAAAAATCATGCTTAACAACTCGACAGGAATTTGATAGAGATAAATTCAGACTATATCAATATTGCATTATCTCTAAGTAATTGAGCAACTGTCCAAGACAAAAGGTGACTGCCACTGACAGGTCTAAGAAGTGCCTAAAGCAAACATAAGATTCCTTAGAATTTGTGCAAGCAAATGTATACATAAGAGAGAGAGAGAGAGAGGGAGAGAGAGAGATACCATATCTTTCAATATCATCAAAAAGCTTCAGTATGTCATTCTTCGTGGATGAAATCTGGCATGGGAAGCAGACTTGGATAAGAATAATCTAAACAAATAACATTCCCTGAATTTGAAGTAAATTAATGAGAGCTATTGCAGGAAAGCAAGTGCTGCGTATGGGAAGAGAATCATGGAAAAAAAAGAACATAGTAGCACAGTCATGATGGTTCATATAGCTCATATATGCGGATCGATGGCCTCACAGTATTTGAGAAACACTTGTTGACTAATGCAATCGATAAACTCAAAAGTATAGCTAGTCAACAGGCATCAATAAAGCAAAAACATAGTTAGAATACGATAAATCAGTGACATTGCGATCAAACTAAGGCTAAAAATTAGGAACATCTGATATTGGCACACACATAATCAAATGAAAGTAGCAGCATCATTCTATAGCTACATGTTCGGAAAGAAAGTTAAAAGCAGTACGAGTTTTTATGTAATGCATGATTTTGTGAGGCATGATAAGTTACAAACACAAGACTCACCAAAGAATGATCAATATCAGAAGATGCTAAAGAGATAACTCCAGCCAAGGTCTCAAGTGCTATCCCTGGAAAAACAGAAAAAACACAATAGGTAAACAGAATTAGATGATAAATTGCAGTACATGAAAAACAAGTCATTTATTGACTCAATTGCATTGAGGATGAAACCAACTAATGAAGAAATTGTGTTAAGTTAGCATATGTCACTTAAAATAAAGCATATCCATAAAAAAGAACTATAGCAAAAGTGATTACCAGCCGCATTAGTACTAGACTCAGGATTACTAGAACTGTAGCGCCACCTCCCATCACTCTGACTAAGAGCCTGCAAAGAATCCAGCATCACCAAGGCATTTATAAAATATTATGCAGAGTATCATGTTCCAGATCAAACAATTGATCAGAAATATGCGAAAAACCCAGTGTTCACCTTTATAGAGCGGAAAAATTTATCAGCATCTCCAAGATGAACATCAACTTCAGAAGTCTGATCCTGCATATAAAACCAACAAATATAGAAAGCCTAACTTGACACAGCTTAATAGTTGCATAAACAGATAAAATGATGCGTTCAGAAAGACAGGGCACAGGACAATAATTAAAAACTAGAAAGTATAAGAAAATAAATGGAGGGAATAATTCTAAGCATTCTCTTTCAAGCAGCATAAGCATAGGCCAAATGTGCAGAATAAGAATAACCCAAGAGTGAGTTGTATTTCTTTCATCCTTTCTCTATTTTTTTTATGTGGTGACTAATAGAATTATCACTACAGACAAATTACATTCAAAGTCAGACTATGAAATTTCTTTACCTTTATCAGCATTAAACCTCCAACTGTGTAGTAAAAATCAAGAAGTGAATTGGCATCATTTAGAGAATCTTTAAGTCTGGATGCAATACTCTGCGCATGAAGGATAGAAATGTGATTATAATTTCATGAAAAATGACAAAAAGTTACAAAAGCAGTGGATAATGCAAACAAGCTTTATGATACCCCAAAAGCCTCATCATTGAGCTCACACTTCAGTATGTCATTAACTCTTAACGCATGGAAAAAATCTGTTAAAGCTGAAGAAGTAGACGAAATGGTGTCAACTACTGATGCACAAGCAGAAGCTCCTATATTAGGCTCCCTTTCAATCCCAAGAACCGCAAACGTTCTTAATGCCTCGTGTGTCTCTTCCAGGCTGGAAAAAGGTAAAACCAAGTGAGACAACCATCATCTTAAAACAACAAATTTCACTTTTTACCATTTCCACGCTAATGTCATGGAAAGTCAAAAAAGTGGTAACCAACAAAGAATGCCACTGAAGTCTGCACAATAAGGGAAGAACGAGATAACCTTCACACTTTGGTTATCTAATCACATTTCATTGTCTATTATTCGTATCAAAATGAGACTTTTGAGTCTAACTCTTTAAAGCTTGAAACTTTCCCCCTTTCTTTCCGCAATCACGCAAAAGAACGCGAATTTGTCTCCAGATCAATGCATCGAAACATCCAACCAGAAAATTCTAAAGCATATTTACATAGGAAGTATACACACGTATAATAAACATGAACGCTGGAGCAACTGCGGGTTTGTGAAGGGTTTAAAATTGACCTTCCAAATGACCCATCGGTAGGAGAAAACAGCTCCAATGCGGCAGATCGATGAGATTCCGATACCGGATTGAAGATCGCCGATTCACAGATCAACGCCAACACCAAAAATGCTAAAACCAAAAATGCTAAGTTTTTGGCCATTCCTGGGGAAATTATAACGTACTGGAAAAGGAAAATTACGTGAGGAGAATTCAATAGTGAATCGTATATCAAAACCCAAGCAACATTTGAGAAAATTGGGTGAGTTTTTGCTTACTCCTTACTGTCGAGAGAAGTCGTCCAGTGACAGAACGAAAGAGTGCAAACTTCGGGGAGCGCAAGGGCGACAGTCCTTGAAAGACTGACGCGTTTTCGAAATTCCGAATCTACCCTCGGGCTGCAGTCTGATGTTATGTGTGTTTTATGGGCCGGACCAATACCTTATCCTAAAGCCCAGTGACTTTGGTCGAGAATCTTGTAGCAGAAACCAAAGCCCAGTCCTATATTGAGCCGAAGGTAATCAATTCATCGGATTTTAATCCAAATTCTATTTGAATTCGATTCAAATTTTAGTATTTCTATTTAATTAAAATATTTCATGAATCATATTCGATTATAATTATCCTTAATTCAAAATAAGTGGATCTATCCATTAAAGATCTGAATCCAAACTTTAATAATATTTTGTTAAATTAATACTTTTATATATAATATTAATAAAGATTTTAAAATAAAATCTATATATTATATACACTTAATATCTATATTAACATATATATTATGCTATTAATATTGAGCTTTTAGTCTAAAAAATAATATGAATATTGATAAAATATCAAATATAATAATATATAATAGATTACATATGTATTAATATAATGTAAAAACGAAGTTTAATATTCAAATATTTAACTTTTAAACTAGTATATAAGAAAAAATTATTAAAATTCAAATATGACATAAATTTACATTATTAAATACAATACTTTTTATACAATTTAAAAGAAGTGGGGAAAATACTAAATCAGGTTGGATATTTTTATCGAATTTTGGATATCTGTCATATTAGAATATAGTTAATTCGATCCAAACTCGACTCGTGGGCAGCTTACATGAGACCTTATTTTATTTTATCTTCAAACATGGACTAAATTTTAAAAATACTATAAAAAAAATTTCATTTTTGGTGCTATTTTGTCTGAATCTCATGTTTTCATATGCAGGAATAAAATGGTTAGCTTGGTGAGAAGCTTTCATTTCATAAACAAAGGGTCAGTTTTGTAATAAATTTTTATATTTACAAATAGATCCTTGATAAATTTTGATCCTGGCATGTACAACTTCTATATGCATGGAGACAGCTCACCACGTTTGAATTCTGATGCGTCTGCATTTTTTGGCCTACCAAGGCAGTCATAAAGTTTGACAGAGAACTTCGACCTTGTGAATCAATTGATCGCTATTTGTACTTTTATATATCTACTATAATGCACAAACATACTATAAAATCATTCCGTGCAGTATTCGATATATGTTGAACACCAACTCTTGTTAAATATGATAATAAAATGTTTAAAAATTAAAATAAAAAAAAAAGACAAAATCCGACATGACGTCAGACACGACAAGACTTTTTTTTATTGAATTTTATTAAATTTAAGAGCTAATAAATAATACAAAAACTTTTTAAATGCCAACAAAAGTTAGTAAAGAAAACCTCACTATAATCGTAATATCCTAATAAATTTGAATGATTAAACACACTACGAAAAAATTATAAAAAATAGAAAGTGATAATTGAAAACTTGGCACTAATAATATATATAAGTAACAAAAAAATTTTGTTCTATCACCAATAATAATTTTTATACGTTTAATAGTGACAAAAATTATATTCAAGTTATCACCATTGATAATTGATGACAAATCTTTAATGATAAGCATAAATTTGTTGAAATGTTATTAGTTATAATTTTTACATTATCATTTTTTTTTGTGACTAATATTATATTTAATTGTATTAAAAATTTCCATTATATAATTTGCATGAGGCCTGATACTTATTCCTATTTAGGGGATTCATTATTCATTTAAATTTAAAATATATTTATTTAATATTTAGTGTTGATTTTTTTTCACTTTGCTTTAATATATATATATATATATTTTATATTACATACATTAATATTTAATAAACACTTATATATATTTTGATAACCGTATTGATGTCATGTCGTGTACTAAAATTTTAAAAATTAATGTCATTGTGCTCGTGTTTGTATATGTACATCATAGCATATCTACTTTTCTATATGTATAGCCGTAAGGACAAATAGTTATTTTAGTGATATGAATGTACCAAGTACAGAACCCTATAAGGAACAAGGGAAACTAACAATAATCCTCTTTTCAAAGGAAAACAAAAAACAAAACAAATCAAAGCACTTTTAAGTATGTGTTGCACTTTAGCTTTGCAAGGCACACCTAAATAATGCACACACATTTATGTGAGTATAATCTTGCTAGGAAGTTGTTGATTGATGCGTTCTATCATTAACAAGTAAACAATGGAATACTAGCATATTACTCGAGTTAAACTTCAATTTTGATCAGAAACAGGCACATAAAATAACTTTACCCAGGCAGCTTAAAAATAGAATTCCTATAGACATACAGGGAGATCATACAAATTTTCCTAGAAGTTAAAAACTGCATGGCAAGATTACAGTAAAACAACTTGATGGGAGGAACAAATAACCCCTACATGTTCATTTCTACTGCAACACTATTATAGCCCACAAGTCTCTTGATTCAGTACTTGCAAAAGTCTGTGTAGACAACATATTTGATTTTTGAGAAGGAAAGTTGGATTATATCCTCATCTCCATACGGGCAACCCATAGGGAACCCGGTACTTGGGAGGTGGCTGTTGCGTAGGAAGTACACCAAAGCGTTTCTTCAAAAGAATCCTCTGCCTCGAGTTAAAACCGGGCTGCATTGAAGAAAATACATAGTAGGTAAAGCAAATTATCTGACATTCTTCACTTGATTTAAAAAAATTCTAACAGCGATCACATATGTCAAATATAAACATCACTTTAACACCTTGTACTCAAGTCTTGTCTCATTTTACCCCCTTGTTCTATACTTACTTCAAGTGTTTAATTCTATTAAATTTCTTTTATATATTCTTAATACCATTAATTTGTTTTTTATTAAATAACTAAATTGTTGCTCATAATTTTTACTTTTCGTTCAATCAACGAATCAAACTCATCTCCACCAAATCGTTTTCCACTCATTTGTAATCTGGATTCAAGCACTTGGCTTTTTATGTCCAATATATAAAATAGCTTTTAAATATACATTTGGATTTAGAGAGAATTCAAGTTAAAATAGAAGCATGATTTTGTGTTGTTGATTATTAAATCTTGATTTTACTTGGAAAAGATGGTTGGTGGCATTGATTCTGCAAGCAATAACTCATACTCATGAGATGGAACAAAACTGAGTGATCTTTTGAAAATTTTTGGTGCGAGACGGATGCATGGGGCATATTGCATTCCATTTCTAAAGATTGGAAGAACAAATTTGGAGATTGGTATAAGAAAGAGTAGTTGGGAGAGTTGATAAAAACTTTAAGACATTTGAAATACATTGGCATGAGACACCCACGCTTATGTAAGTATGATTTGGCTAGGAAGTTATTGTTATCGTTGGTTGGTGTGTTTTATCATCAGCAAGTAAACAAGGGAAAACGTGCATATGTTCATGTTATTTTGCTAGGAAGTTATTGTTATCATTGGTTGATGTGTTTTATCATCAGCAAGTAAACAAGGGAATACGCACATATGTTCATGTTAAAATTCAATTTTGAGCAGAAACAGGCACATAAAATAACTTTATCCAAGCAGCTTAAAACTAGAATTCCCACAGACATACATGGAGATCATACATATATTCCTAGGAGTTCAAAACTGCATGGGAAGATTACAGTAAAACGACTTGATGGCAAGAACAAATAACCCATTGATGTTCATTTCCACTGCAACACTATTATAGCCCAGAGGTATCTCAATTCAGTACTTGCAAAAGTCTGGTTAGACAACATATTCGATTTTTGAACACTATGGCCTGTGAGAAGAAAGCTGGATTATATCCTCATGTCCACATGGGAAACCCATAGGGAACTCAGTACTTGGGAGGTGGCTGTTGCGTAGGAAGCAGACCAAAGCGTTTCTTCAAAAGAACCCTCTGCCTCGAGTACTTATCATCAGGAGAGAACCGCGCTGCATCAGATAAAATACATAGTAGATAAAGCAAATTATCAGACATTCTTGACATGATTAAAAATATTCTAACAGCAATCAAATACGTCAAAGATAAGCATGTGTAATGCTGCCCTTTTGCTTTTGTGAAAAAAAGAAATAAATCCATTTATCCCTCCCAAATTGCAGATGGAAGGAGGGAGGGAGAGACAGAGAGGGGTTATTGTTTCTTCAATGATCTTGATTTGCCTGAAACCCAATTTCTCTATATGTTTGTTCCTCCCCAAAACTCAAAGAACCATAGATACATGGCTAAAAATCGGCGTCTATTCAAAATGAAGCCCCATCCATTGATGGTTTATGTGAATATAAGCAAAAGAGAGTCCTTAACAAATTTTTGAAACACCAACAAGTATCAAAGAGAACAGATATCAAAACTTCATTGACAGCCATATTGCCTAAGTGGAGAAAAGCATCTTACTTTATCATTATGCTCAAAAATTTCACACAGATTCCCCACCAGAACTGACATGTTTTCTATCACTCTACCAAGAACATCAGCATGAAATACTACTCCATATTCTATCATCAAAGAATGGAAAATGACCTCCCCAATTTCCTCAAGCACACAGGGATCGAAATTTTGGGTCCACAACCACACACGTAAACACCCACAAATGCACATGGATCAATGGAAAAAGTAAAGCTATAGTACAATAAAACAAAGACATGGATTAATATCAGTTTAGAAAAAGTACCAGGATGAGCTGATTGTGTGGCCAAACCCAATGGTGACTCCTTCTGCACAGTGAAAAGCTCCCGATAGTCAAGCACAATATATCAAGTGGTAGAGAACATGAAGAATGGAAAACTCATATCAAGGGAAAAGCATAGGAAAATAAAAATAACCAAATCGGCGTGGAATAAAAAAAAAGTAATAACAAAATCTACTAAACCAACATCTTGCGTTCATTCAACTCAAATTTATCCATATTACTAAATTGGTTGCAATTTGAGGCGCAACAAACTTTCAAAACTCTATTTGCACAAAGTCCCAATCATATATACCATGAAAAATAAACCGTGTAGTATAGAGAAAACAAAAATTCATGACCCAATAATTACCTTTTCATTCAAAGGAGCTATCACTTATGAAAATCCATAGAATAGTTTTCAGTATTTATCTAGACTGCGATAATAACAACAAAATACAATGCAAAACTACATATTTTACATCGAGAACAGCAACGATATCCAGAACGAATCGACCCAAAAAGACTACCTTTGTGGTGTAAACTTTGTCACCATTTTCGTTGATGTAAAATTGGAGATACATCTTCAGCAATACTCCGCCTGCATTCAGAACCACTTTAATCAGAAGAAATGTAGACAGATAATCCAGAATAAAACTTGCAAATTGGATAAACCCTAACTCCCAAAAACCAGGAAATAAAGAATTTTTATTATACTTGTATAGCCGTGGCTTTTCGATTGCGAAATTTACCTCTGGCCGGTTTCAAATGCAGTCCTGATTGTGAGGTCTGGCGAGGCGCTTTGGCAATTAGGGTTCCACGAAGAGGTATATCAATAAAATTATAGGGGTAAAAATGTCAAATTGTTCTCTTAGCGGGTCACCGGCTAACCGCCCCATCTGGTCCGGGTAATTACCCGGACTGTATTATTAATTTCTGTATCCATCCTTAAAAGCCACGTCCTCTCCATTTCTTCCACTTCAATACTGCCACAGACGAAATTTCAACCAATTTCTGGAAGCCAATCCGTCAGCAATGGCGTACGAGGAGGACGAGGAGACGTTCGAGCACACCCTCCTCGTAGTACGCGAAGTCTCTGTGTTCAAGATCCCTCCGCGGCCCACCAGCGGCGGCTACAAGTGCGGCGAGTGGCTGCAGTCGGACAAGATCTGGTCCGGTCGCCTCCGTGTGGTTTCCTGCAATACCCGTTGCGAGATCCGACTCGAGGACCCGAGTTCTGGGGAGCTCTTCGCTGCTTGCTTTGTCAACCCGGGGCAGAGGGAGGCAGCCGTCGAATCGGTGTTGGACTCGTCAAGGTACTTCGTGTTGAGGATCGAGGACGGGCGTGGGAAGCACGCATTTATAGGGTTGGGGTTTAATGAGAGGAATGAGGCGTTTGATTTCAATGTTGCGCTGTCGGATCACGAGAAGTATGTGAAGAGGGAGGTGGAGAAGGAGGTGGGAAGTGGGGGCGGCGGCGGCGGCGGTAGTGGGGATGGTGGGGTGGAGGGGCAAATTGATGTACATCCTGCTGTTAACCATAGATTGAAGGTATTTTTTTCATCTTTTTGTTTCTTTACTTCATTCTTGTGTTAAAGTTCCATTTTTTTTAAGATCAATCAGTTAGATTTATGCTTATGGTTTTGCAGAAAAGTGAATGTTGTGATACTTGAAACACCTGAGAAACCTACGTTTTAATTTGCTAGATTCTTGAGGTGAACTACTGTGAAGAGAATGTAAGTAAACGAATTTTCAAATGTGATGAATAAGTTATTGGTGGAATAACTTTTGGAAAGCATTAATGGAGGAAAATATGATCAAGCTATTTGGCAAAATGGGCTTGCAATCAAATACTCTCATGCTTTCTTTGCCTTATAATGGTTGGGAGAAGTTGGCTTTTAGATCATAGTTACCGAATTCGCGGTAACTTACGGGTACACGGTAACTTACGGGTACGCAGTACGAGTACGGGTATGCAGTACGTTATTTTACTAAAAATATGATACGTTGAGGATAGGTTTAGTCGGTACGTACTTTTGCTACACGGTATTTGTGTAAATTTAAACAGAACCATCTACATGTATTTTACGTCAATGTCAAAATTATAAAAATATAAATAATTGAAATTAATTCAAAGATGCTTAGGATACATAACAAAAACAACAAAATTTTCTCTAACAATACATAATAGCAAAAAGACAAATACTAAACTTTCAAATTCTCAATTCTTCTTTTCCTTTTGTTTCTTGTTACTGTCTTTGGGAGCTTTTTTATTCTCTTGAATATTTTTAGTTACCTTTAGATTTTCACAATAATAAGCATCAATAAGGTTGCTTGTTATTCTCTCAAATTGACCTATGCATGTAGTTGCTTGTTATTCATTGATTCAATATCTCTTTACTTTTTCCCATTCCTTTTGTCAATGAGAAAAGTCGGTTCCGTCGATAAGGTCAGTTCTACAAGACATTGTTCAAATCTTTCTTTTGCTTCTGCATTGCCACAAGGAAGAGTTCACTAAGCGACATGTCAAAAATATGAATGGCCGTCAGATTGAAATAAGAGAATTAAGATCAAAAGATATCCATGCCAGTTAGAGCTCGTTTGCTTGGTATATTTGGATTAGGCATGATACGTTTGACTAAGATAAATAGTAAGTTATTGTGTGTCCTATTTAATGTTTGTTTGCATATTTTAAATAACTTGATATCTAATTTTAATTATTTGCTTGGTATGATTATCCCATTTGATAAACTATAATTTATTTATAACTTAGGTTGGAAAATATAACATGCTCCAGGACCTTGATACATAAGCCAAGTTTGGCCTTAAATGCATGTTAGGTCTTAGTTGTATCAAGAACTTTTAAAAATGAACCAAACATTGAAATTGAGTTGAATTGTGTACCTATGATGCAATATCAAAGCAAGCAAATGAAGAATAAGATGTCTCTTTTTCGAGTGATAAGATCAAAACGCACCCTCAATTAACTTAATGCTTTTGTGCTTCATGAACTCAATTTTGGTTTTTGATGGATTTTTATGTTGGTTTTACCAAATTCCAGTCTGTTATGTTGTTAATCCTGTCGTAAATTGTATCAAAAATTAATCTCTATCTACGGTTGTTGTGATCAGTTTGCTTACCAAATGTTTCTCTTTTACCTATTTCTAATCATGGTAAAAAGGGCTTAAGTTGCCATATTTGTTATCTCAATTACAAATTGTGGCAATCCTTTTTCCTTTTTTTCCCCTCACCTGGTAGTGAGATGTAACTAACTTGTGATAGTTTGGTTTTAGGAAGGTGAAACAATTCGTATAAATGTAAAGAATAAACTGTCTAGTGGGACAGGCATGCTTTCTGCCGCGGCATTGTCTGGTGGAGTTTCTGGAAGTGGAAAATCTAAAGCTCTAGGTCTTGCTCCTCCACCTAGTGGCGCAGCTAAAATTAGGTCTGCTCTTCCTCCTCCACCCAATGATGCCGCTGCTGGTAGGATGACTTCTGCCGGTCATGGTACTTCTCTGAATGGAGCCGAGGAAAATTCAAGCCGCTCAAGTGATTGTCTTTCAGATCTTTCTCAACTCAAGGTATGTCTTTGTTCTTTTAGTCCTGTAATCTGACCTCCTTAATTGTCCATTTCTTTTCTTCTGCGAGTTAAGTATATTGCGGTGAAAACGGTGATATTTCCATTCTATTTTGCAGTCAATGCATATAGAGATGAATTTGCATTATTGTGTTCATTTCTGTAAGATATGAATGTCAAGTCCCCTGAATTCTGAGATGTTTTTGGTTGCCATTGGTGCAATATTGCAAGATTGCATAATTATATTCCTTGATTGCCTGGGTCAATAAAGCTTTACAGTTTAGGGATGACTTTTTCAGGAGGAAAATTTATGAATGTTTGGTTATGTTTCGCGGAAACATAACCAGACATAGACTAATTTTCCCTCCAAAACACTAAAATAGGTTTTTTCAAAATACCCTCTCCTACCCTTTATTATCCCCAAAACGTCCATATTTTTCAATATATATACATATATATCATATATATTTTATTATTATTCTTGTAATTAAAAAAATTACTCAATTCCATTTTCACCTAAAAAGTCCAACAAAGAAGCATTGATTTGATTATTACAGTAAAAAATATTTACTCCAAAACATAAACAAACGTACGAACACTCTCTGAAACAAATTTCTAACTATTTCTCAAAATATAAATAAAAATTTATCACATTTTCCAAAACAACTTTCACATTGCCCATACCCACACTCAAAATTCATCCCCCAACATAATCAAACATAGAACACAACCAAACATTACCTTAATTTTTAACTGAACTTCCTAAATAACCCCCCCAGAGATTGTGATGTGCATATTTTCTGCAAATTATTTTTGGTATACTTGTTTTTGGCGAAATTTTGTGTCAATTTTACCTTTTTCTGAATCTGCAGAAAAACCTTTCTTCCACTGCTGGATCAGAGTCTGCAACTGGCTGGGCAGCATTTTGAGGATCTTAGACAGAACTTTTTGGTGTTTGTTGCTGTTGTATTAAGAAATATATGAAAATCAAAAGAAAAATGTCCAAAAGTCAAAGAAACAAAATATTTGCAATTATCCCCCGACATATTCATTGTCCATCTCAAACTAATGTACAAATGTCCAAAATGTTCAATCTTTTTCTTTGTCTATTCTAGGTCTCTGTTATGTAATCAGGTTGAGCAGTCGAATAAGCTCCATTTAAACCATCGAAGAACAAAAGGTAAGGTAAGCTAGCAAAAGAAGAGCTTTTTCTGCACTGCACCTTAATGCATCAAAAACTGTACATCAATAAAGTTATCTGGTGTGGTTCTTCTGTCACTCAAAATCTTTTGTCCAAATTTAATCAAGTGGATCCAGATTTGGGCTGCATCCACCGACCAAAAATACACCATCTAACTAAGAAAGAACGGCACAGATTGGATGGTCCCTGGATTTTCCGCTATAGAATTAAGAAGCAAAATATAAATTCCAAGAAACACACTCAAAATACCATCATTGGTCTCGGTATTCTGGCTTCAGAACCCAATGGGATCCATCGGGGCTTTTCTCCAATGTAGCTATCTCCTTTAGTAGATTCTTAAACAAGGGTAAATCTTTTGAAGGTATCCTGTCTTTGAAGTGATCGACTATGCTGGCTGAACTTGAGCTTCCACCTCTTTGCTGAATAAACGTACAGATTTGACGAATCAGCAGTTCTGGTTGTACCCCCATGTTGCTAGACGATTTAGAAGGCTTATTAGCTTGAGATTGTTCTCTCCCATTGGAGGATGCACCCAAGATGAACTGATGGTCAAGTCCATCACTGACAGCTCTTTCTTGGTTCCCTTTGATCTTAGCTAACAACTCCGCTGAAGATAATGCTTTACCAGAATATGCACCGGCAGCAAATCCATTCGGCCTGATAGTATCGTTATTTGGAGCTTCTTCTGATGGTCTTGAAGTACTTGCCAATTGGGGATTGATAGTAGAGCCAAATTTCCTTCTCACAGTTGATGGTGCACCAGCTGCTCCTGATTTGCCGGTCCAGGTTGGAACAGTTATACTCTCTCGGCTTCGAAGCATTCGTGACTGCCGCAAGGCTTCTGCAGCTCTTTGTGCAACTTTTGAGGCATGCTCCTCGAGGTTCACCTTCTCTTCATCATGAGCATTCATAATTGCATCATGGTTCACAGCACTCTATAGAATGAAACACAACATTTAAGTGGAAAATGAATTGAGGACTACATGTAGAAGGTGACTGAAAAGATAATCATTTTGCAAAGCATAACGCCAGAATACTGATGAGATTGCGGAACTATTGAATGAAAGAACAGATGAAGACAGAGTGAAAATAATATGAAATCAGTAACTGCTTCCAGGCTATATTAGGAATGAAAAAACAATCCATCAAGCAGAACATTCAATTTATTGTCAGAAAGCTGGCAAGGCAAGAAAAAAACTAATGTGTAACAGATTTTTCACATGGACTCAGCTGCATATATGGTTTTCAAGAAGGAATGAATAAAAATGTAGGAAAATATGGTTCTTGCTAAGAATCAACTCAATCCAGTGTATTTTACTCTCTTCCATTTCCAGTGGATGGTCTTGATAAATTTACCCCTTTACCTGCTAGAAATTATCTCTTTCATGCCATTACACAAACAAGTATTTTAACTACAGCCATGCAACAATATATGATAAAAGGCCAGCAAGTTGAAATATTCAATGGCATTTAATTTCCAATATAACAAACGATTGAAGCAATTAGGAACTCACATGAATACCATGGGCATCAAAGAGACTCTGCAAAAAGCTTGTTTCTTCATCAGCCTTCTTATCACCGTGATTGGCTTTGTCTTCATCCATATTTCTGCTTCCTGAGTCTGTGGCAAAACCATCAGTATCTGATGTGCTAGGTTTCAGGTGTTTTGTCTTATCCTGCTGATCTGTCCAAGCCCCAACAACATTTACTTCTTCGGATAACTGGCCAAAAATACTAGATGTCTCAGTTGAGCCACTATCTCCATCATCATTCAATGTGAAAAGATCCTTCATATCACGGGCTTTGAAGAATCTTCTCTGCTGCGGATTCTTCAGTATCTTATTGGTAAGAAAATGTTTATATATCTGTCTCTGATAAACCTTCTCTTCAATGGTTCCACGGGTAATTAATCTATAAACTGTTACATCCTTCTTCTGACCAATACGCCAAGCACGCTCTCGAGCCTGCCTTAAACCATCAAGAAAATACAGATTTATTCCAAGTGCTTCAGTTGACAAGGAGCATTCAAATTTACTTCAACAAATTGATTGCAGAAGTCACGTCCCCCCGCCCCCCTCCTCTCCCAAAAAAAAAAAAAAAGAAGAAACTTAAAAAAAGAAGGAAAGAATAAACAAGCTTTCCAAATTAATTCGTGCATAAAATATTGAAACCTGAAGAAAAATCTATACTGATATTAAGACCAGTCATAATGCAGACCTGCATATCAGTTGAAGGATTCCAATCAGGATCAAAAATGATCACTCTGTCGGCACCAGTTAAATTTGTTCCCAAGCCACCAACCTTGGTCGTCAAAATGAAAATGAATACATCATTTGAATTGTTAAACTCATCTATCAGAACCATTCTTTGTTTGACAGGAGTGAGACCATCCATTCTCCTATAACTATAGCCACCAGCAATCAGAAAATTCTCAATAATGTCAAGCATCTGTTGTGTTTGTGAAAAAAACAGCACACGGTGTCCCTGCTCCTTCCACACATTAAGAACTTCGGCAACAACTTTCATTTTTCCACTTCGTTCAGGGTTCCCATAATCAGGATTCCCATGAGAATGTTCTCTCTCAAGAAGATCAGGATGGTTGCAAATTTTACGCATCACATCAATTCCAGATAGAGAATTTCTGCTTCCATCAATAATTTGTTCAACCTCTGAGCTAGCGAGAAATGCTCGGTACACCGATCGCTGCTCTGGAGTAAGACTGCAGAATAGGACATGTTCAGTCTTCTTTGGAAGCTGAGCATCTACATCCATCTTCATTCGCCGAAGGAGGTAAGGCATGATCAAGTCACGTAGCACAACAGCACATCTGCACATATTAGATTTAGCCAATGAAAACAAATTAATGAAGAGCCAAAGTTGATTACCCAGGCAAAAAATTATAATAGTTGGGACAGCTTAATTTTAAAACAATACTTTTTACCAATTCATTAACTCGGGTGATATGTAAACTTAATATGCCCTCTAGAAAAGATCACTACTTGCATCCAAGTGTTAAGATCTGATGCTAAGTTCATTCTTCTACGTTTCCTTTTCAACTTTTGCAATAGCCTCCATCCAACTTTGGTCATTACATTTCTTCTCCAACAGATTTTTTTTTTACCTGCTAATTTCTTTAACTTGTCAAATTTTAAAAAATGCCAGTACCCATATTGATGGAACCAAACACATCACAACCCTAAGTCATGAATAAAACTCTATAACTGGTTTCAAACACATTAACACATTGAACGCACCTGTAAGCAGTGGATACTTGTAGAGGAGTTGCATTAGCATAACCACCGACAGATATTGGAACTGCAAATTCAGCCTCAAATACAGGCAGGACACCCAACTTTCCAGGGAATACAAAATCAAATAAAGACCACAACTCAGACAGCTTGTTCTGAATTGGTGCACCGGTCATTATTATGCGATGAACAGTCTGCAACTGTTTGCAAACAAGAGTGATTTCAGCATTTGGATTTCGAATGCGATGTCCTTCATCTAAGACGGCATATCCCCATTCAATATCAAGCAATTTGTCACCTTGCAGACGAAGTTGCTCGTACGTAGTTATTAGTAGTCCAGACTCTGATCTCAAAACACGATTTATCAAAGAATCCCACTTTTTAGTATTTTTAGACAATGGTTTTTCTTCATAGTCACTGTCAATAGAATCTTCACTATCAGAATCACTGTCATTTGATCTTGATCGCTTTTTTCTACTGGATATTTCCTGAACAGAATCATGCAATAACTCCACATGGAAGCCTGGGTACCATTTCCTAGCTTCTCGCTTCCACTGTCGCAAGAGTGTGACAGGACAAATAATGATACTTGGTTTGTACATACCACTGAAATGCAATGATCCAAGGAAAGCTAAAACCTGTATAGTTTTACCAAGACCCATCTCATCTCCAATTATTCCACCAGCTCTTTGACAATGAAGTTCCCATAACCATTGCACACCAACCTTCTGATAGTCAAAAAGTTCGCTAAAAATTGTTTTTGGGATTTTTAAACCCCCCTCAAGAGTCACAAAAGGAGACTCTTCGTCATCCACATCTTCCACGTCTTCCAGGCTATCATCTTCATTACTGGAGGTCTTCCAATCTTCATAAGATAAGAAAATGTAGTTCTAAGAAAATTATTCATTTACAGGGAAAAGGCAGTAAAATAGAAGCTCTTAAACATGGAATAAAAACAAAGGAGTATGACTCTAAAAGTGCTTTACTTGCTGCTTCTCTAGCTACATTTCAGCACTAGGAAACAGGAAGCACCAATTACACTAACAGCATTGACATACCGCCTTCTTCCTCGAGATTTTCCTCCCAAGATACCAACTTTTTCCACTTCTTCCCAGGTTGAGGCCTTCTCTTCTTCCTCTTGGTGCCTTTGTCCTTCTCAGATTCCATTTCAAGGGAACGAGGGATCTTCATAGCTTTTCTTAGCCTTCTAAAAGGGAGGCTTGGCGCGTCAAGTCTTGGTACTGATTCAGGATCAAGCATCTTTGTCGTTGGACGTGCTTGTGAAGCCTCAGACATTAACTGGACAGCTCTAGCTACGCTTGATGACACAAGATCATTATCTTCCACTGCATCCTCAGATACCACATGTCTACTGGATGATCCTGGTTCTTGAATACGACGCTCATAGCCTTTAAGTTTGTGAAAGGGTGTCAAAATTCCTTTTCGAACTAACTCATCCCTTTCCTAGAACATGAACAATGCAATGTCAGCTCACTTAAATATTTATAACCATTGTCTGGTTACACAAGATAATGTAACTTTGAACAAGTTAACAAGTGCAGAAAAAAAGAAAAAAGTCACTCACAGTTTCCACAAATCCGGCAGATGCTGCATTTAAAACAGAATCAAAATCATCATCTTCACTAAATGAAACTTTTTTAAGCCGTTTATTCTTGTTCTGACTTTTCTTATCAACTTCTTTCAACTGTCGCTTGGATTTGGGTCCTTCCTTTACCAGATTTCTTATCAACCTGTCATGTTGGCCATGCTTAGGAGAATCTGAAATTTCTTTCTCAAGGTGAGCTCTTGTTTTCATCAGACTTTTTAATCTATCAGCAGCAAGAGCATGCTGAAGGGTCAAATCATTTGGAGATGCGTGAAGAACATTTCTCTCCACTTCTGCATTTCCCTGATCTGTTTTGTCATCACTGTCAGGGAGATGATCTTTGTCTCTCTTGAAGTTCTCTAACTGTTCCACAGTAGACGTGACAGCATCTATTTCAAGTTCAACTGCCCTCAATTTGTTAACCAAGTTCCCATGACTAGAAGAAAAAGTCTCATTGCTCTTTGTTCCATCAAGAGTTTCCTCGTCTCTGCCTCCAGCAGCTCTTTTAATATCTTCTCCGTCTTTTCTAGCCTATCCAGATAAAAGAATTTCATCAATCTACAGACTTATACATTCACCAAAATGAAAATAAAACCAGAAGTATCCAATTATAAGCATAAACTTCACCACAATAAACAGACATCATTCCTTGATTTTCATAAAGTCCAGACTACCAAATGCAGTTTTGGCTTACTGTGGGGAAAATACAAGGTAAGTTAACACAAAAACAGGTGAAAGTACGAAAATGCAACCTTCTCTAAAATGTCAAGTTCAATATCTTCGGGATTGGCAGATGTGACGCCCAAAGTGCTCAGCAAAGCCTTATCCTCTTCCTCTTCATCCATTGAACTGAATCACTTGCTCAACTTACAAAAATTGCCACCTGCCATACAAGAATTATGCACTATTCACCAACGTGATGAATGATACTACACGTTATTTGATATTTACAAGTAACTCTAACGCGACTTAGGCAAACCAGCCCACCCTCCTAACAAAGAGTTGTAAATTTACTGGGCAAGTAATAACCAATTCAATTCCTGTATATTCCAATAAACCAAATGCATACTCTTACTCAATGTAACAGAATTAGAAATGCTGCCAGGAAATTATCCAACTGGAATCCAATCAACTCTTCTTCTTTCCGGAAATGATGCACCAAAATCCACTAACAATTGACGAAAATATAAACCCGATTAAGTAAACAGTTCCTATGAACTACCAATTGGCAAATCATAGCCATACACTGACCTTTTACCCGCAGATTCCTGGAAAATTTTTCAAAAACAAAACCACTTAAATTAAATTTTTACCTAATTATACTCCACCAATACCAGCACCTAATTTAGAACAGACGCAATACTTTTATACAAACACCAAACAAATGCACTAGAATATACGGTTTTCGGGATATAAAATCATTTCAATTTCGGTAAATTACATGTACGATGTATTTATTTTCTCGACTACGACAAGCGACGAGGTTTAGCTTTCTTTTTCGCGAAGAATCGATCGGCGGAGAGAAGAAAAGTCTAATAAATATACGAACTCTGATTTTTGAATGGAAATTTTTCGGGGTTTTTATATGTGTACCGTTTGGTGACCTTAGCGAAGGTCTTTGGGCGCACGATAGTCGACCTGCACGGCTGCACCTGAACGCAGCTTACAAAAATGTGTGGTGCACGTGGCGCAATCGTGCCCTCCAAGCATTTCTCCTATTACTTCCCCCAAATACCCGTCATCGTGATGACTTTTACAATTTAGGTCAATTACATTCATAATTCCTGAAATTTGATTTAATTATAAAAAAAAGTTTGTGTTATTTTAAAAATTACATATATTTTTTTGACATTTGTCATCATCCAATATTTTAAGGCAACCATCAGTTAATGTTAGTGGTATGGGATAACTCAGCAAACCCAACAGGTTCAACATCAAGTGGGATAGCCTAGAAGACCCAACCAATATCAAGTCTGTTTGATTGACCTGTATCGACTTTAATTGGCAGGGTCCGCGA
>JACGDI010000843.1:530048-565252 GCA_014898725.1 Jacaranda copaia
AAGGTGCCCCTACTAGGTGTAGAGGGCTCTTGTCCTTGGTAGGGAGTTAATGGTCATTCCCAATCCCAATACTATTTCAGGTGGCATCATCTTCTGTTTTTCATGGTGAATAGTACTCTGGACAGGCGCCTCCTTGCCAAAGTTGGTGGCAGAGACTGTATTAGCTAGCACACACTATTAACGTGGAGGCATGCTGTTTGTCAGAATATTAAATACGGCAAGTATATGAGTTAGCGCAAGAGTGAGCCATCTAGTCGATAATGGTCAAACAGACGGGACAATCGACTAGAAAAATGATTGAACGGCCAAGTGGCTTGAAGCCTCCAGTTGAATACGGTTGAGAACAATTTGCTCGACCAGACGATTGTGGTCGAGTGGTCTGGCCTAACTAGATCCAGAAGTGATGTTGGGCCGTGCATGTTAAGTGGGCTTGGGCCTGTTGGGCTATTCCATTTCTACCCATCACTACCACTTATGGTATGATTGATATGCAGAAATAAGATGGGAATGAAATGGGCATTCATATGTCCATTTCTAAATCCACAATTAGTATAATTTAGAGATGTGAATGCCCATTCCCAAAAGATGGGTTTGGCCATTCCCTTCCTCTTTTACGGATTTAGTTATTCCTAATCCGTTGGGAATGAACTTATATTACTAAAAAATTTAACAAAATACTTTTATATTTAAGAAAAAAAAATATTCACTTTGTAAACATTTGATATTATATTCCAACTTATTTGATTGTTACGTATTTTTTTAATTATATATTTTATCCACATATTTTTTAGCAATATTATAAAAATATAAATAATAAATAATAAAAATAATATAAGAAAAGTAGAAGTATCATCGACTTGGTCCTTGCTAATGAAATATATAGTTTAAAATATTATTTATATCTTCATATCTTTGAATGATTAAAAAATATATACAAATCTAATAAATGAAGAGTTATCCATCTTATCAACAACTCTTCAAATTAAACTTACAAAAATATACAATAAATTGTTCTCTTATCACAAAAAAAGTTAAGCACTTTAATTATAAAGTATTTTATAATTTTTTAATTATATTTTATCAAAAAATTCAAAAGAACTTGCTAAATTATAATTTTAAAATTAATAATTTTAAATGAATTGTGCTTATACTTTTTTGCGTGAACATGTATAACTTGTAAATGACATATAAGATGCATATATTTACTTATATAATTCGAATAATATTAAAAGTAATCTTAAAACTGCATAATTATAGACTTATTCAAAAAAAAATCTACGGTGTTATATAAAAAATCTTTTACTAATATTTTTATTTTAATAATTTTTTTACAAAAAGGTAATTTGATTATTTAAAAAAATCATTCTATTCTTACTAGTTATTCCTATTTACCAATTATTAGAATGGAATCAAGAAGGAAATGTCGATTTCATTCATGTCCTGTTCCTTATACATGCCAATCATAGGATAAACTATACCAGCTTCAGTCCTTTCCTAGCTTCATTCGATTCCTAATGTTTATTTCATTTACACCAAATTCCATTCCTACATACCAATAATCGCCTTAATAGTTCCACAATAATTGATGAATGCTATACATAGTTTTATCTATGCCATGTTTTTTTCCTCTTCTCAATTTCTCTATAGGGTAATTTCGCCCTCTTTTATATTATATTATTATTAATTGTGCACGTATCAAGTGTGCATCAAGCATTGATATAACATAGAGCATCAAACTAAAATAAAGTATATGAATGGCAACCCTTTATTCCATTCCTCCATCTCTATGCATGAATTTAAATTTTCAATAATTGAATAATTGATGTTACCACCCGATGGGTACTTATCAATGCAGCATTTGACCACACAATAATGCCAGCCCACAGACAAACACAGAAGACATAGAGAATACAAAAAATTACAAAAAATAAAAAAAGAAAAGTGTTAGGCGGGCGGCAGGTAGACCTTTGCTCCTAATCATAATTCATGCTTTACACTCAAACAACAAATAAATAGACATGCAAACTATTCAATATCATCATTGTTGTTATGGTGGTATGGAAGTTTGATTCTTTTTTACAATTACAATTCCTTTCATTTTTTATTTTATTTTATTTTATATTATGCTTTTATTAATCATTAAATGAATCATATGAAACATGATATCATCAATGTACTAATCAAGAAATAAATTTTTTTTTGGATAATTATTTACAAAAATATCCTAATTTTATGATTTCATTTTTCACAACCCATGTCCCAGCACCCTTACTAGGAAGACGACTCGTACGAGGAAATGGTTGATTTCACTATCTACTTAGAAAAAAGCTCCTACAAAAAGACTGTGTTAGGAAGTTTCGTCCTTAAAAAAAATTATTGTACCTTAAACGAGACTATACTATTAAAATTATTGTACTGTTTATATTTGAATATGTAAGAGAGAATTAATTTTGCTTCTTGTAATTTGAGCATATCTTTTAGATTAGGGTGTGCAAGTTTCTCACAAAAAATCTTATAGTATTATCCATTGTAGCAGCCATGAAGTCTATGTACGGGAATTTTCTAAGTCTTCTGCTTGCTCCTTTGAATATAAGTTTAAGTTTCTATATTTATAAAATAAATTACGTTTGAAGTTTTTATTCTGCGCACTCTTGATTCTTGTTCGAGTTCTTTAATTTCTACTTTATAGTGGGATTATCTTGGATTATATTCTAGGTAAGTATATTAATTTTATGATTATTTTTTTGTTCAGTTTATAGCTAAGTCAAATTCTCGATTGTACTTGTTAATAGAATAGTCAATCCTATTTTTTTTCAATTTTCTCGTAAAATCCCATGCTACATTAAATGAAAATTATTATTAGAATTTTTTTTAAATCGATGTGAGTGTTAGGGGAAAAAAAGAAAAGAAATCCAAGTAAAAGAATCAATTAAATCATTGCATTAGAATTTATGAGTTGTGTATTATGTGTTTTATGTCTATATTTGTTGTACATGTGTGGATATGTGTCACTATTTCTTGAATAAATAAATATGCCCAAAATCATATGATACAGAGTATATCATATTTTTGTAAATATATAAGAGAATTAAATGTGAAAATATATGCTCTCTTTCTTTCTGTATATGTATTATATATAAAGTATGAGGAGGTTACTTAAAATAATTACTGCTCTTTGATATTGTTGATGTAGTTTTTCCCATCTTATTCTCTCAATTTTTTTCTAAATCAGTTTATTTTTAAATTAATTTTCATTTTATTTCCTATGAATCCAAAAACGTTTTATAATTATCTCGCACAATAAACTAATGAATATTTTTAACTTCATTTAAAAAATTTGAAAAATTATGGAATTTTGTAACATGAGATACAAGGTTGATAATAAAATATAAAATACAAATAATAATAACCTATACTATTTATAAAATAAAATAAAACAATTATAATAATTAACTTAACGTGATATTTAATAGCTCCACGATATTAATTTCATTTCAAAAAATAATGAGAAAATAGTTTTATAATTCATTATTAGACTAAAAAAATTTAAAATTAATTAAAATAGGTAATTAGTAAAAATTTTTGAATAAATGATGATTATTTGTGTATATAAATTTTCATTAAATATATTGAGTAAGTAGAAAGACAAATTTGATATATTAAAATTTGGTATCATAATTTTTACTTTAGGCACAAAGCTCCTTTCTTTTTATAATAGTACATATACATTAAAATTACAAAAAAAAATAGACATCAAAGAAAAAAATAAATAAATAATTTCTTTTAAGTTTATGAAAAAGTATTTCCTTTTTTCCCATTCCACACAACCCACCCTATAATCACTTCCCCCCCACCACGACCCCAGCCCGGTCTGTCTGTCTGTCTCTCTCTCTCTCACACACACACACACACCAAATCCCATTGTTTTTCTTCCTAAGCTCTTTCCATTTCTCCCTTCTCTCTCTTCTTTTTTTTTTTTTTCCCTTTTTTTATCTCCCTCAATTTTCGCCCGTTTGTCTCCCTCTTTCTATTGTTCTTCAGCATCAAAGAGTTTCGATTAATCCATTTCCTATAAAAATCGTATGTAAATCAACGCTTAATCCTCGGATATTGATATTCGTTCTACATTTTGGTCGGTCATTTTTTGGGCTTGATCAATGAGATCAATGAGGATTGGTGATGAGTTCGTCAATTAGGGGTTTCGATTTTAGGGTTTCTAGTTTTTGTCAAGGATGTAGTTCGAGGAAAGAAGGAAGTTTCTCTGTCTCTATCTTTTTTGCCATTTCTTGGATCCACTGCGGCGAACGCTATCTTGGAAACCATCCTGCGTGTTCTTGGGAGATTGAACGTGATTAGCGGTTGAAATTGTATAGAATTCTTGGAGTAGGGGGTGATTTTGGAAATTTGGAGTTATTTAATTGAACCGATTGCCATGGATCATGTTGTGGGTGGAAAGTTTAAGCTTGGGAGGAAAATTGGGTGTGGTTCATTCGGTGAACTCTATTTAGGTACTGCTTTTCTTTTATTGCTTTCTTAGCTGTATTTGTCCGTTTTATTTCGTTTTTGGATTACTGTTTTGGCACTAATGCTTTGTTTATGTAGGTGTGAACATACAAAATGGAGAAGAAGTAGCCATCAAGCTGGTATGCTTGCCAATTTAATTTAATTTAATTTAATACATTCGTTTGAACTGATTTATTTCTCACCCTGATTTTTCTTGTCAGCTTATCTTAGAATTCATTTTAGCATCTGTTTCTGGATGCTTGGACCAATGTTTATTTAGTCTATTTTTGTTATCGTTCTTTAGTTTATAAGCCTGTAGGTGGCAAGAAAGAAAGTTTGAAATACCCGGTAAATTACTTCTATATTTGTTAAACAGGAATAACCACATTGTCTGAAATAAAATGAGCGTGTGCCTATGAAATCTTACAATGAATTTTTCCTTGTATATCTAAATTAGAAGTTCATTTAGCAGATAAAGGCCATAAGGCCTTTCCAAGGTACGTGGTAATGTGAACTCTTGTAACTATGACAAACTGTACACAACCTAAAAATGTTGTTTTTCATACTAATTCTTGAAACATGGTAGATTTGCAGCCACACTGCTTACTTTGTTGGATTTCTGAGATTGTGTGCGACTTCCTTTGTTATGAAGCACTTCTGTATATGACACTTAAGCTAGAGTGGGTTTTTTTTATTAGTTTAAGTGCTTGTATTGAGAGGGTGCAAGTTGTTCGCCAAAACAAAGTTGAGAACATGCATTTTGATGTTATTGTTTGAATATAATATTAATTAATGTCATTTTTCGTATGATACAACTTCGATTACCAGGAATCTGTTAAGACCAAGCATCCTCAGCTTCATTATGAGTCAAAAATTTATATGCTTCTACAAGGAGGAAGTAAGCTGCTCTCTCTCTCTCTCTCTCTCTCTCTCTCTCACACACACACACACACACACACACACACACAAGCATGGGGGCACAGTCATTCACTCATAAACGCACAAAGAGATAGATTTTATGTTAGATATCAAATAAGTTTAAGTGTATTCTGATCAATCAGTTCTCATTGAGTGCACTGGATAGAAGGATTATGGGATCTGATGAATTACTATGGATGTCAATCAGTTCTCATTGAGTGCATTTTATGTTAGAAATTACTTTTTTTAGTTATTTCTCAGGCATTATGATTGAGTTGGAGTCCTGCTAGTTTTGGAGTCATTTGAAATTCTTAGCTCCATTAATTTCTCAACTCCAAATTCATCCATACAAATACAACCTTTGATTCGATAATTAGTATTGCAGATATGTTTTCTAGTAACTTTATTGATGATTCTCTGCAACTTTATTGGGCCTTACGCATCTGTTCTTGCACATTTCACCAAAAATTAGTTTAAGAGAGTTAAAAGTTTCTTAACCTGCTTTATTTCCATTGATTCTGGAGGTAATGATGCAGTAAATCCCACCCCTGCCCTCTTCACAAGGATTATATTTTGTTGATTTTTCTGCCTCTAGACTTTTTTGGGAGTGTGAGATGGGGTTGGATGTCATTTCCGAAGTTGTATTTCTGCCGCAAACTTCTTTGCAAATATGATTATAGAAAGCCTGCTGTCCTCTCATCCTTTATTTTACTGAATTTGAGGTCATGCCTTTAACTTAAGAAAAAAGTGTGAAAATATTAGGAGATAATGGTTTCGTAAAAATCACTCTGTTCTGAAGTATGAGCAAAAATGAAGATGACTTGCGCATATGAATTAAATCTTTTGCTGGTGTTATCATATAGCGGGCATTCCCAACTTGAAATGGTCTGGAGTTGAGGGCGAATATAATGTCATGGTCATAGACCTGTTGGGACCAAGTCTGGAAGATCTGTTCAACTACTGTAATAGGAAGTTCTCCTTGAAAACAGTATTAATGCTTGCGGATCAATTAGTAAGTAGCTGGGATTTTTGTAAGTTTTTTCTGGAAGAAATGATTTTTAGCGACCAATTTTAATTATAATGTCTAATTTTATGATTCACTTTTAGATTAATAGAGTTGAATACACGCATTCAAGAGGATTTCTTCACCGTGACATAAAGCCCGACAATTTTTTAATGGGCTTGGGGCGCAAAGCAAATCAGGCATGTCTCTCCATCATTCTTTGTCTTCATATGCTTGTTTAGATTTTATAATATGTAATTTTCTTGGTTTCATCGTCCTTATACTGTACTAAGAAAGATTGTTGCTTGCTTCTTGATAGTCATTTGATATCTGTATATTTAGCCTTGAGCATCCTTGAAATTTTTATCCCCTTTTGTTCTCTCCCTGTTGCACCTCTCTGGATCTACTGAAGCAAAAGGATGAAAAATTGATTTGCTTGTTTTGCAGCTGTATTTTAATAATGTTTCATATTTATATTAATGATTCTTGAAACGGGCAAAGTTAACACTTTTACCTCGTTGAACTTAGAAAACCTTCATTTTCACAATTCATGTTGCTCTACCATGGAATGATTGATCGTGTTAGTAGCTAGAAGGAACATAGGTAATGTCCTCACAGCATATAAATCACCAACTAGAGAAACTTTTAAGTTTGGCAGATAACAGTATTTTATTCTTTTTGGTGTTGAGGTGGGTTTCTTTGGAGTTAGACTAGAGCTCTTAAATTTATCCTATACTATGGTCGTCCTGCCACTGGTTTTTTCCTAACTTGCTTTATTTCTGAGGGATTGGGTGAATCTTGGAATTTTTTCCTCCTATTCTCTAATGCTAATTATAACTGGTGCTCTTACCTAGTCATGAGCATGATCGTTATCTGCCTTGGTGAAGCTTATGGTTTTTTTTTTTTTTTTTCAGGTTTACATCATTGACTTTGGTCTTGCCAAGAAATATAGGGATCTCCAGACTCATAAGCACATACCCTACAGGTAACTTTCGTCTGTGTTTTGAATAAGCTGAAGTTTCTTTATTGTCTTGTTTATGTCTTGAATAATTGTGCAGTAATGTAGTAATCTTTCATTACATAAGAGAGGAAGAGAAGAATGCGTGATATAATTTTATATTCCTTTGTATTTTTTGTGCTTGTGCTGATTTGACTTGTCACATTAAGGTACTAGACATTTTCTGGAGAAGGTATTTATGTTTTCCTGGAGACAATATGGTTAGTCACACAGTTTCTGGCTTTTTAAAATCATGAGTTTTGGCCTAAAATAAATCTGCATTGTTTAGAGTGGTTCTAAATCAGTATTGATTGTTTCCATAATTGACAATGACACTATATACTTAGGACCATAATTGTATAGCATTAATGTGGTGCACATCTTGATGCCATAAGTATCGATTTCAGAACTTGTACGCTGTTTAGGGTAGAATTATTTGTCTTCTATAAATGACAATTCTTGCAATTCATTTTTTGCCTTCGACAAACTTCTTGTTAACTTCTAAAATTTCATCCCTAGGGAAAATAAGAATCTCACTGGTACCGCGCGCTATGCCAGTGTCAATACACACCTCGGAGTTGGTGAGTGATGTATTGTGCAATCATTAAGTTGTTTCACATCTTGAATTATGCTTTCTTAGATGGCGATTCAATTTAATTGCCTTTAACCTCTTTGTGATCTGCTTTCGCTGGCAGAACAAAGCCGAAGGGATGATTTGGAATCTCTTGGTTATGTTCTAATGTATTTTCTGAGAGGAAGGTTGCTTCTTCACTTCTCCTCTTTGGATTTTATCTGAAAATTGTTTTGAAATGCTTTTGTTTCCTTATTTATTCTGCATTTTCTTTTTATTTCAGCCTTCCCTGGCAGGGACTTAAAGCTGGCACGAAAAAGCAGAAATATGACAAGATCAGTGAGAAAAAAATGTTGACTCCTATAGAGGTATACATAATGTGCCATGTTTGTAGGCTTGATTGGCATGGTCCAATGTTCAAAATGCTAAGAATAGATCTAACTTGAAAAGTTACTCCTGATATCTTTTTACACCCACTTATTTCCAAGGCAAATCTTTTTACTTGATTTATGAGTCAAGTTTTCTTGCTTCAGTAATATTCAATTGATGAATAGTGCTTCGGTTGTTTAGAACTATTTACTTATTCAGTAAGCCTAATTTGCCTGAAACCAAAAAAATATGTATGTAATGTGCATGAAAACTTTCCTACAGTCTCTTTGTATCTAATTGACTTAGAAGAACTATTCAAGTTTAATGAAGTATTATTTCCCTGACCTTAATTGCTTAATCTTGTCTGAGTTTAACATCTTGGTCTAACACATCCTGCCTAGATTTTGTGGTTTACTTCGGTGCATTACATGCTGGTGAGTCACAGAAAGCTCACATGATGTGCAATTATTACAGGTATTATGCAAATCATACCCGTCAGAGTTCATATCATACTTTCACTATTGCCGATCGTTAAGATTTGAGGACAAGCCAGATTATTCTTACTTGAAGAGGCTCTTCCGGGACTTGTTTATTCGTGAAGGTAATGAATAGTTTACTTTTGTTAGGTTTTCCTAATTTAGGTTGTTTGTGCTCTGCATATTTTCATCTTTTTTGAATATTTTGTGTGCTCTTTTCTTGTTAAGTTCTCCCTTGAGTATCTTGTATTTCAGCTTGTGCGTGTTTCGATTTCACACAGGTTACCAGTTTGACTATGTGTTTGATTGGACTATACTGAAGTATCCTCAAATTGGTTCGAGTTCCAGAGCAAGGGTTTGTACTTTTGCATATGTTTATGTTTGCTTTGTGTTTTTGAGTGTCTAAAAATGTATATTGGTGCATTTGCTTCCAGAATCCCATGGGCAATGCAGTTGCCGGAACCTCTGGTGAGAAGCCTGGAAGAACGTCAGGTATGTCTCTTTGACCAAAAATGGCACCTAAATATTGCGAATTTCCTGATACTGGCCCTCATCTGATTTGTGAATTGATAATGGACTAGTTGGTTGACTCTTGGTAGCGCATGAGCATATTATTAAAGTAATATTATTTATAAAAATAATAGGAATTTAGAAATGATCTGAGCATTTAATCCATGTTGTAAATGCACTGTATAAGATTGGCAACCATTATGCCCTTCATATCATGTTGAAAAAGTGCAACAAAATCTAAACGATGAACTTGAGTCAACTTGTACAAGCTTTTGTACAGCTGGGAGATTGAAATGTGTGGGTGCTTTTGTCAAGGCAAACTTGTAAAATGTTACTAGCCATCATCATTACTCCTGTAAGTCACTAGACAAGCATACAGTGGCAGTGAAAATGACCTCTTGCTTGACTTTTAGCCTTCTAGCTCTTCCTTGGAAAAATATTTATAGCCTCCCTAATGTGAAGCATTCTAAAACCTGAAATCAAATAAATAAGTAATGAAGATATAACAATATTCAGAGATCAGAGAGATCTACTGGTAGTTTTTATCTTCTGTTACTTATTTTTTTGTCTCTTCTTATTTGGTTATTTCTGGGACAAGATATACGAGATAGATTCTCAGGTGCGGTTGAAGCTTTTTCTAGAAGAAATGCTTCGGGTTCAGGTCGGCATGGTGAACAATCTAGACACAGGACATTGGAAGATGTTCCTTCATCCAAGGATGTGGTATTTGTTCTTTTCCCTTACCATGTTTTCTTTCATTAGCTTCCCCCACCCCCTGTGTGGATGTTGGAATTCAAATTGTCTCAAAATTTGACTGGTGAGGCAAATTGGCACTCCAGCTGCATCTAACCTTAGCATTTTTGCCTGTTTGTGCTCTTCAATATTTTTAGATCATGCATAATGTCATTTTGTTGCTTTCAATGTTTGAGTTTTTGACTGAGATTTTTTACGTTCTTGCAGCAACTTGATTCAGAAAGAGGCCATACATCGCGAAATGGCAGTTCTTCAAAGAGAGCAGCCGTTTCAACCAGCAGACCAAGCTCATCTGGCGAGGCTACTGATGGCCGCTCTAGTAGATTGGTGTCTAGCACCGGCCGAATATCTACCACACAAAGAATTCCACCTGGCACTGAGCCCAAGCCATCGTCTTTCTCTCGTACTGCAGTTAAAGGCACTCGTGATGACCCTCTTCGAAGCTTCGAGTTCCTCTCAATCAGAAAGTAACTGTTGAGAAGGATTTTGTAAAAAAAGTAAATGTGAAGGAAACCTTGGCATCATCTTACTCTTTGTAAATGTGAAATGTGACGGCGCCTCAGCCGATGTCCCTTTCAAGTATTTTTCTGGTCAATTTATTGTTTAGAGCTCTCTTTGTTGTAATGCATCGCATGCCCATCCAAGAAAATTGACGGGCTTCATGCGAGGCAGTTTTTCGATTTTTATAAGACATAAGTAGCTGTAATAATGTTGTTTATGTATGCCACCACGTATTTTTACCAAGGTATTAATATACTGAAGACTCGATTATCTACGTGTATCTGGCGGCCAGGTTATGTTTTCTATTTGTACATGTTTTGATTCTTTGCGGCAATAATTGTTTTTATAATGCTTTTGTTCAACCTCAAGACATGGAGGTGTTGTAAAACCATAGGGAACGTAATAAATATGAAATTGTGACATTAACATCCATGAAATTCAATTTAAACTACACTGCAGTATTTTGGTATTTTCAGTCATCACTGTTCTTGTGGAAAAATGTTACCACAAAATAACAGAAAGGTTAATGTAACATTTCTAGATACCAACAGCAAGGCAGAACTATGCACAGAAGTACAATGTTGGAGAAATACAAAGTGAATAGGAGCAGAGCATTGGAATCAACTCAGGAAGCATATTATTAATAGCATTTCCATGCTGCAGCTCAAGGATTTCTAAGGGCTGCCAACCTCTTCTCCAGTTCATCAATGCTTGAACTACAGGAAAAAACCACGATATTTATAAGCATATTGAAAACACAAAAAATATTGCTCTAGCAAAATAAAATTAACCAAGTACAACAATAGAATATCAGAGAGTAAAAACTAGCAATATGGGGAGGAGGTAAGACGCGCAGAAGTATACCTGCCGGCATCCTCAGTGTTCTTCCCAGGAATTTTTCCTTTGGGAGCAGCTGACAACTGTCAAGAGTACAAGAAACAAGATTAACTTGCACACTCAGTGTGAAAACTTTCTCACTGTAAAATTAGATTTTCCAAGAAAAGCTAACCTGTGAGGCAACATCCACACCAATTTCGTCCAGCACCTGGAAACATTTATGCATAAAACTAGTAAGTTCATGGAACTAGAATGCATAATGGGCACAAAAAATATGACTTATAAATCAAATCTACTGCACCATTGCTGAATATTTACAAATTGTTCTTGATACTACCTTTGTCAAAAGCTCAACTGGCAGGTTTATATTAATGTAGAGTTTCTAGCATGAGTTGGAAAAGTGGGTATGTGATATAATGCTTACAATAATCCTCAGCAGAAATAAAGAAAACTCCTTATCAGCCACACAATTTACTCCTAAAGCAGTGGTTTTAGCATATAAAATGATTTCTGAAGATATTGCATTATCTTAAGGACATCCCAGAAAGAAAATTGTGCCTGTAACAGAGGTTAAAAGATATGGGAAAAGATAAACTACGGTTTAAGTAATCCTAACTAACCATTTCTCTATATGGGGAAAAAAGGGGGAAAGAACAAAACCTGATTTGTCAACTCTTCAGTTTCATCTTCAGCCTCATCATTATCCAAAGCATCATCTATGGCGTCTGACATCATTTCAGTCTACAAGTGCGAATATGTGGCAAAAGTTACACGGACAAGAAAGCAAATGTTATATTCACATAAAAGAGTACAATACAGTGTGTTAAGACACATAAAGACAAACGTACAGTCATATCCATTTGTGCTGATTGCTTCTGGAATTCCTGAATAACCTTTGCCTGCTTTGCAGGGGCCATTTGCTGCAAGTAGATGCAATTCAGGCTGTTAATGAGTAATTGATAACACAATCAGCCGCATTATGAAGTCTCAAACAACCAGTTTCCCACTGAACATTACACCTAGCCTTCAGGTTGAACCCTCTCGTGCTCCTCTAAAGGACTAACGAGAAGGAGGAAAACAAAAATGAAATCCACCTTGTCAAAAAAGTTATGATCTAACCTTATTCATTGCTCCCATAGCTTTACTTGCACCTTTCATACCAACAGCAACAGAAGTTTGAGCAGAAATTGCCTGCAAATGACATGCCTGGTTACAAACCCATACTAAAATGAACTAGAGCAACTGAAAAAGAAAACATCTCATCAAATGTGACAATCTAATTATGTACCTGGGTGTGGGTCGCAATACCTCGCATCTGAGCTCGACTACTTTGTAAGTTGGCTATTTGTTGCCGAAGCCTGACTAATTGACGTGCAAGAATTTTGGTTGCTGCCTGACAAATGCAGGGAGAACAAGAGATATGAAGAATAACCAATACAGTTTCTTGAACATCACTGGATTCCACGATACAGCTTTTTATTAGCCATGTAAACTTAAAATCTTCTACTCACCTCATTCCCTGTTTTAGCAGTTCTCTTTATCTCAGCAACAAGCTTCTTTTCCTGCACAACCAACCATCCATCTTGTCATTATATGTAAAAACACAAGAGAAGTGTAAACAAAAATATGTTAAGAACTTTGACATACCTCTAATTGCAATGTATGGATTTCCCTTTCTATACCTAAACAAAAAACAGACACCAAAGCAAAATATTTTAATCTGAGTCACCTGGTCATTATCAGTTACAAATAAATTTGAGCATAACTAGCAGACAAACATCAATCTCCGCATTTAGCAAATCAATTATCTACATTGACATGAACGAAAACTCTATTTTCCAACTGATTCTCAACATTTTAATCAATCAAAATAAGACAATAAGTTTCATGATGAACATTTACAGACTAAAAACAAAGAAACTAAAATAAAAAAGCAACAACATTAAAAAGATGAAATCGCATAAGTGAGAGAACAAAAGTTGTAGCCAAGAAATACCTCTAGTAGCATTCGCCATTTCCCGCTTACTCTCCCGAAGTGCCTCTGCAGAAAAATTCAACAATATTGTATGATCAAATCAAAAAATAAAATAAGAAACTTAAAAGTCAACTAGCCTACAAGTCAACGAACGTAGAATTGTGTACAAAATTCACAAATCGAAGAAGATCATTAAATCCAATTCAAACGGACGATTAATACAGAATCAAACAGCGAGGGAAAGAGAGAAAGAACAAACCTTTGGCGTTAGGTTTTCTGGAGAAGATGTTCATGTTTCGATCGAATGCAGAGAAAACCACAGAAATATGTCGGATTTTGAGGAAATTCTCTTCGTCAATGCGATGTGGATATTTAATCGCGCGGAAAAAAGCGGTTCACGTAAATTTATAGGATGACTGCGTCGAAGGTTTAAGGAATGCACCTCGGAATTGCAGCACTTTTGTCCTCTCTCTCTTTCCTTGCAACTTGCAAGTAGGAGAATACCATATAATAATATTGTCGCGTGAGGTCTAAAAAATATTGAAATTCTTTTCGGCGGTGAAGCTTTGGTTTAATTGCAATTTCCTCCCCAGAATTTAATACTTGGTCAAAACTCTCTTCTTTTGTACACTTCTATCTTTAAGCCTCCATTTGGATTTCAGTATTTCTAAATTGGTGAAAATTAGTTATGTAACGTGAAATGAGAATAAAAATGTGATTGGATGAAATATTTGAAAATGCAATGATTATGTTGGTTTTAATAGATTATAGGTGAAAAGAGATACAAATAATTGAGTAGAAAGAGAAAATATATAAATTATTAGGAGAAAATATATAGGTTATTGGAGAATGCGTTTTGAAAATGAAAATAAAAATGATGTTAGGTAGAAATGTGTAAAAAGTGATAGTTTTTATTTGTAAAATAGTAGAATTTGTGAAAATAGGGTTTGAAAATAAATCCAAATAGGCCCTTTCAGTGAATCAAAAATATTATTGATTTACGATTCACTAGTTTAACTATTGTAGGTTTATAATTAACCACGACATCAATATAATATATATTTTATATATTATTTAAAAATTAAAAAACTTCAAAAAATAAAATCTAAAGAGCCAAAACTATCACTTTCAACTCTTACAGTTGCAAGTATCGAATAATTACAAATAATAATTCATCATTTAAAATAAACAAGAAAAACATAAAAAGTTTAAGTTATTCAAGTTTACAAATCACAACTTTAAAAATTCAATTTTGAGGCTTTTCTCTGGACATTTTTGCATTTAAATTTCGTAACTTATACCTTATTCTTTGTAGTTTAGATTAAAAATAAAAAATAAAACAAATTTTTAGTTGTACATGAATAAAAATGAGAGGAGAGAAAAAACATGAAATGATCTTGTTCGAACAAACTGCAAGTGGTTAAACCGTCAATTTGTATAATTTTTCAAAATAGAGCGATCTTGTGAAGTGATTGATTTTTACTCAAAAACAAACCCAACAACAAAATAGTTGAGGATTCCACTTATCAGATTATCTAGTCAAATGTTTTAATTACTAATTGGTATTATGGAGACATTCTCCAAATTTATAGATGACCTACCATAAACAATATTTGGATATGAAGAGAGAAAATATTACGTTAGAGAGCGACTAGCAGGATAGCTTGTGACCCAATGATATAAATATCTCATATAATGTGAAAAATTAGGAGTTTGAACTTAATGAACTCCTAATATGCGTGCATGTGTTATAAATAAAAAAGAAGGTGAGAAAGCAACTATACTACATCAAAAAAAATCATAATTAGCCAACTAACTTAAGGTTTTAATTGTTGTTCGTAGGGGTATAAATGAGTCGAATTCAACAAAAATTATGTGCTCTATCTCGAACTTGAGCTCAATAAAAATATTAATTATTAATATATATAATATTTAAAAATAAAAAGGTAAATTATTAATATAAATTACTATTTAATTAATATATAAAAATATTTAAAAATAGAAAAATGCTCACGAATCGCCTTGTAAGCTTTTGAACAATTCAGTTATGGTTCAAGCTCGGCTCATTATAAAGCTCGAACTTAAGAGCTCCATTCAAGCTTAAGTTAAGCTATAATCAAGCCAGCTTGACTCATTTTACCCCCTAGGAGCTCTATGTTGAACTCTTGCCATGTTCAATTGTTAATGAATAATTTTTTTGAGGTTTTGATTAATGCCCAAAAATATTTTAAGCGACATTTGAACTCTATATTTGGAAGACGAACAAATATTTATTCATCAATTTAGATCTTTCTTCAAAAATAATTACAACTACATAAAATTTAAATCTAGATATGCTTGTTCATATACTTTTACAAATTCAAGACATAATACTGAAATTAGAATTTTTCTTAAAAAATTACACCTAACTTAATTTTTAAATATAGATATTGCTTATTGATGGACTGACATGAAATCAAAATATATTGTCGCAATGAAATTAATAGACAGGTTGCTCTTCGACTCATGGCACGTCCTGTAAGAGCTTAGGAATACAACTATACATCTAATTCTTTTAAAAATTTAATATTTACTATAGATTCATGATTATTTTTATTTTTATTTTTTAATGACACTATTTTCAAAAATATACTGGATTTTAGAAATTTTGAGTGAACTTGCCATCTATAGATATAAGATTCTTGAATTTAAACTATTTGAGGAGAAAGAGGGGAAAACTATTTTGGTTAGGATTTTGAAATAATTAGTTAAATTCAGCCTTTATATTTTATTTTGACACAAAATTTTCAAATTCAAAAAGTTAAAAGAAAATATAGAAAATAAAATATCTTAAATAGGATAGGTGGCAACTTGAGGTGAAGTCACATGTTTTGACCTAGTCTAATAACCCTTACCCCTTTAGAATGTGTTTTTTCCTTTCATTATCAGCAAAATTGGAAATTTTAGGGAGGGAGGGAGAGAGAGAGAGAGAGAGAGAGAGAGAGAGAGAGAGAGAGAGAGAGAGAGAGGCTTATAACAACATAAGTTAGAATAAGAGAAAAAGGGAATCTAGCTCTTCCTCCCAAAAGGTAGCATTCTTTAGCCATTTAACGTTGTTTATTTGGAATCATATTTGTTTATTATGGCATATTTATTCAGATTATGATTTAAATTATGTATGATTTTGTGTGTTTTATTTGATAAACACCAGTTAAAGTTGGACATAAACTTAAGATAGCTTGGCAATTGAAAGACATACCTAGGATTGAAAGAACTTAAAGATAAGGGTGACAATATCAACAATCTTTAACCATATCCTACCTTGTTAAATGATTTATTCGCTATCGTACTTGTCATTGCATGTATGGTATAATGATAAGTTAGTTAGGAATCAGGTTGAGAAATATATTCACACAAATACTATCCTCATTAAGTTGTATTCGCAACTGATGTCTTTTATCTATTTCAATCCCTTTAGGAACGAAAGGCGAGGAACAAGATAAGGACTTTGGTACAATGCAGGAACCAAATGTGTAAATATTAGAGTGGATCTTTTGCAGGTTCTGATTGTACAGAAGATGGTAGCCCATCCTATGTTTTATATTTTGTATAGAATGGCTATGTTATCATGTCGTGGTTCAAAAAGGATTAGCCAAACTGTATTAATATTTTTAGATAAACATCATCCTTCAATTTTTCACCTATAATCATATGTGCCTTCGGAAAAATATATATATATATATATATATATATTGAGTTGAGGTTGGATTCACATTTGAGTTGCCATGTTTCCTTAAGAAGATAAATCATGTCTATATATTAGGATTGTGATACACCCTCTCCTAGGAAAAACTTCTTTAGGTTTTAATTAATGCCCTATATGCAACATTTTAATTTTGATTTGGAAGATATTATATGATGACCTGATTTTATCATTATATTATTTATTAAATATTCTTGTATAGTTCTTTTGGCCTATATTATTAGTAACCAGATAAATGGAATGGGCCCCACGAAAGGACTATTACACAACTTCACATTTTAATTGCATTAAATTAAGGTTAAGATTGTTGTTTTACATGTCACTGGTTTATCACCTCCATGTAGCTAATGTATAACAAACTTGAGGAAAGATTAAGGAAACATCATGATGTAGAAAAGACTATCTGCTTCAAAATTGGAGGCAATTATTCAATCTCGAATAAGTAGCTTATGCCCTTGTAATTATCTTCATTTCACATTCAAATACAAACTTATAAAGAAAAAAAGAGTAAATTACACAGACCCACTCTGAGTTTTGGCCTATTTACAATCAGGTTAAAAGGTTTGGAAAAATTACAAAAAACTCTCTGGAGTAGACGGACGACCGTTAAAGTGGATGGATTGGGTGAAATGGCTGTTACACCCTTGCCTGGAAAAAAAAAAATCAAAATAGATTTAGATTTTCCAAAGATAAAAATGTCCCTTACCTATTAGAATTATCGAAATGTCCTTTTGGTGGTGGTAAAAGTAGAGGGGAAGACAGATTGTCTTCCTTATTTTTCTCATTTTCACAAAGAAAGAAAAAACCTCAAAATCCCAGGAAAAACCGTTGGCCTACATTCCCAAAACCCATATTATTCTCAAACCCGTTATTATCCTCTCTGTTTTGGATGTTGATTGGTGGCCATTCTAGTTCACTTTGAAGGGAAAGGTTTGAAAAAAAGTAGGGTTTGCAACTTTCAAAAAGGTATGTTTTTTCCTTCCAAAACTTGTTATTTTTGTATGATTTTGTTATTATGTTATATATTTCTTCAGAATTTGTCGATAAATATCGATTTTTTCTATTTTTAATCATAATGTAAGGATTTTTTTTCTATTTTTTGTGGGTTTTCTATTTTTCCACCAAAATTGAACTTGAATAGGTATTTTACGCATGATTCAGTCTAGGCATGTTGATAGCTTCAAGTTTACTAATGAATGGTGAGGTAAAACTTATGTTAGTGGACTAATTTTTGTTGTAACAGAATCTAGGATTGTTCTATTTGTTATGAAAAATTAGATGTCTTTATATGTAACTATCAGAAAAGTAGAAGGGGGTATATGTAATATTTTACTATATTTAGTAATTTGTGTTTTTCAATTTTTTGTTACAGATATGGATTCTAGAACTATTGACCTTGTTGTGCATATGCTTGACTCCACTTACAAGATTGAAAATATAGAACCTGACACATATACTTTTGAAAAATTGATTAGTGATACCAAAGGATATGTTAAGTAATGTAGCTTTTTTCGAAAATTTGCTTTCCATTTTTAGGTGTGATTTGGTGCATATTGGCTATAGGAAAAAGATGATAGTATGTGATGATAGGTCTTTATAGAATATGTTTAAATTCTATCAAGGTATGAAAAAGATAGATTTATTCATACAAATAGAATAGGCTCCTCATCTGGCTATTGACCATTTATTTGAGATGTTGCTGGAGGTTGTTCATGTTGAGGAAGGGTGCAACAATGACAAAATTGATGGTGGAGAACGATGCAGTTAAGCAGAAGGGGAACAAATTGATCCAGCTGGTAAGCAGAGTAAGACTGAAATGAAAGAAAGTGAAAGTTTTATGTGTATTTTTTGAATTGAAGGGATGTATTAATTTGTTATTTGAAATATGAAAGGAGTTATGTAATATATATATATATATATATATATATAAAGTTAATGGTGTATGTTGAAGTTTTATTTGAAGTATGTGGACATGTTTATAATTAGGTTGCATATGTTGCTTTTTATTAAGTTGTGAGGTTGTGGATGATAAGTGTTTTGGAGATCATGTTAGTGAGAGCAACAATGTTGAAGTTGTTGAGAAAAATATTGATAAGGATTTTGAATGTGGTGGAGGCACACCTTGTAAGGTAGCTGTAACTCTTGAGAATATGGTGTAGCCTATGGGAGAGACTGTGACTGAGGGTTATGTAGCTTCACAAGATGTGGTGGAGCTTATTGGTGAGGCTGTTGTAGCTCCACAAGATGTGGTGGAGACTATTGGAGGGGGTTTTGTAGTTGGGGAAGATGTAATGGAGCTTATTAATGAGGCCACTCCACCTATAGAGGATGTGGTCGAGCCCCAAGCTGAGAGTGCTGCTACTATAGCAAATGTGCTAGAGCTTGTTACTGAGGTAGTTGCGCCTGGAGAGGATGTGGTAGAGCCACAAGTTGAGAGTGCTATTGTTGCAGCAGATGTGCTAGAGCCTGTCATTAAGGTAGCTGCACCTGGAGAAGATGTGGTAGAGCCCCAAGTTGAGAGTCCCATAGCTACAATAGATGTGCTTGAGCCTATTGGTGAGACTTCCCAATTTCATGAGACTACAAACCAAGTATTTGACTTTGAGGTTGATCATCAAACTAGTGATGATATTGCTGATGTTGATGCCACTGTGATGGTAAATTATCAAAATATTTTGGCTATGTATTTTTCGTAGCATATTATTAGTAAAATTTGGCTACTTGCTCTAGATTATTAGGAGATAATGAAGGACCTTGTTGCCGAGAGGGATAATGCGAATGAAAATGAGAATGAGATTGCTGAAGCTTAGTCAAATGCAGAGAAGGTAAGTTAATTGTAATTTCAAAAGTTATTTTGTAATTTCAGGGACTAGATTGTAATGTGCAAAATAGGCGGGGGGTACCTAGTAATTTGGGCAATATTAAATATGTAATATAAGGATGCAGTCTTAATAGAAGGGTCCATTTATAATGTTTAAGGAATTTCAATGATAAATATGTAATAGAAGCATAAAGATTAGGAGGTTTATTGAAAGTCTATGTAAACTTGAGGGGGGTTTATTTTAGTTATTTTACCTACTTATGTCCTTCACACATAATCTGAAGTATTATTTTTGTTTATTGTAATGTAAAATAGGGTGTTGAAGATTTTTTGAATGAGGTTTCTACTGATGAATTTTTTTAGGACTGGGGTTTGAATGAAGATGAAAATAATACAGTTGATTATCCTAATGATGGTGGTGAGTTAGAGACAAGCTCCTCCTCAGAGTCAAGTGAGAAAGTGAGGTATACCTATATTCTGTAGTCTTTTTGCAACTTAAATGGTTTTATTGGTTAATTTTTACATACTTAAATGCCTTTTTGGTTAGGTCTATAAACCTTTAAGGGGGTAAATGCAATATCATATATAACTTTGATGTAGTATATAAAATGATTGCATTTCAAATTGTTTGTTTGTTACAAATACAATTTTAGGGGGGAGGGGGAGGGGCAGAGATAGGATTATAACTATTTGAAGGATGTGCATTTTATGTTTGTTAAAGTTAAGGGTTTTCTTGATATGTATCTACAAAATTGTAGGCTTTTCCAGATGTTGTCTTTTGCATGCCAGGTTTTATTGGTCTTTGTCTAGCTTTTCAAAATATAAGGGGGTAAATGTAATCTTAAAATTATATTAAGGGGGTAATTATAGTATTAACAGTAACCAAAAGATTTTTTTTTTATATGTTAGAAAGCTAAAGGGTTTCTGTGATATTATTTGTGATATCTTCTTTTCTATTGGTAGGGCATCATTGAAGTTATAACTGAGCTTGATTCCAATGCAATAAATAGGAAGTGTTGCAAGCATATTTATGCCAATTTTAGACAACACTTTTCAAGAGTGTATTTGAAAAATCTTTTTAGATGGTTGTGCGTTCTTACAAAGCCCAAAGTTTTAATTCGGCAGTGTATAAGATTAGGGAGCATAGGCAGGCTGCACATGATTAGTTGGTGGGAATTCCTTTCAACTGTGGGCTAGGAAGGCTTTTGATTCAAGGTTGAAGAATTATCATGTCACAAATAATATTTTTGAATTTTTTAACCACTAGATAGGTGAGCTAAGGTCAAAACCAATTTTAACCCTTCTTGATGGTCTTAGAACAAAGTTAATGACTTGAGGATAAGGTTTGAGAGAGGACAGAGGCGGACTAACTGTGTCTGTGAGAATGTGGTCTTAAAGATCAATTGTTTGAAAGAGGAAGCTATATCATGTTAGTTGACAATTAGTAGTGCATATGAGTTCCAGGTGTTAGATAGAGTGATGCATTACATTGTCAACCTTAATGATAATGCAAGCATGCTATATTAGCCATTCCTATAGGAGAGAGTCAGTAGAGCTTTATTCAGATATTAGCTTCTCCAGAACTATTTACTTGAAGGCCTACTCGAAGGTGATACATCCAATTCCAGATATTACCTTTTGGCCTTCGGACTTGAATCCACAGCCACCAAAAGTTCTGCCTTCTAAAATGAAGAAGTTGCTAGGTAGGCCCAAGAAGAGTAGAAGAAAAGAGCCAGGTGAGGCACCAGCTACCATACAAAGCAAGAGATCATGCACTCTTAGATGCAGCACCTGCCAGTCATTTGGCCACAACAAAAGGACTTGTAACCAATCATCTCAGTCCACATCTTTGCCATCTCAGTTCACCTCTCCGAATAGGAAAAAAGTGTGAAGTCTCTATTTGATGATTCTGAGGCTTATTTGAATTTTTAAAACTTGTTGTTTATTGTTTTATTTTTTTTTTGTAGAGAAAAAGTGACAAAACTGTTTCCTTTGATGCTATTACTCATTTGGCTGAAATTATTAGGGATGGCAATAAGTCGGGTTAGGCTTGCCCCATACCTTGCCTTGCCTTGTCCCATCAAGTTGGTGAGTTTAACTTGCTAACCCAGAAAGAATTAAAAAATTGAAATCAATCAATGAAAGCATCAGAACCATTTGAAAGCAATTAAAATTCAAATTTTAGGTGTAAAAATGAAAAATCCAAGCAAACAAGATAAGATACTATAAGCAAAATAGGATATAAGAATAAAATTAAAGTAATAACCAACACAACATTCCAAATTTTTATATATTGTAAGTTTATGACAGTAAACTGAAACAAAAAAACTCAAAATTTTTAATCCAACAAGCTTCCACCATTTAGTTCTAAACTATTTGGGAAGTGGAATCCTAAATTATTTGGTTTGGATATTTTTTTAATAAAAAAAATATAAAATAAATTACATATAATATATTTATTATATATATAATATTTATATGGGCAAGGTGGTGGGGTGGGGTTAATAAACCCCATATCCCGCCCCAAACAATTCGGATTAGGAAAATTGCGCCTTATACCCCATTTAGTCCCCTCAAACCTGTCTGATTTTGGACGATTTGAGCTCGGGTTTGAATTTTGTCCCACTCTATTGCCATCCCTAGAAATTATAAAAGAAACGAAGAAGGAAAAAAAAGGCTAAAACTAGCTCTATATCTGCTGTGGCACATGAGCACATGGAGAGTGGAGGACTGTGTGGAGATGTTGCTTAAATCTGTCCTTTGTCAATCTGAATTTTTGAAAACTCTTTTTTTTATGATTGTTGGGAAACCATACAATGGATGCTTTTGTTATCTTGCTGGATAACTTTCTGAAAATATTTTGTAAGTATTTGGATGATGAAGTTGTAAGTTATTTTAAGGCTTTTGCAATATTTGGATGATGAATTTATCAAACTTGTCATATTTGAAGGATTGAAATGTAAAACTTTTGCAGTGTTTATAGTTGGTGCACAAATTTCTACCTTGCTTTCTAATATGTTATATAGTTTTATTCAAAGTTAAGAGGGGTACTTGCAATATATCTTAATTTGTATCTATAAAAGAATTGGGTTATTCAACTTGTATAAGCTTTTTATTATTCTAGGAGGATAAAAGTAATATTATATATAGGCCATTTGCCCAAAAAAAAAATGTATTAAGAGGATAAAAAATCATATTTATAAATGTAAAATCAATGATTAAACAAATCAAAATTATTGAAAATTTTGCCAAACAGTCATCTGCAATGCATTATAAAAACCAACAAATAAAATCTTATAGTTTTAAAATTTTTACTAGCAAGTCTACAGATATTTTTGTCTAAAAAATAAGCATAACAGTGACCAAAGAACTCCTTCAAATTTTCTTATAATTTTTTGGATGATGTCAACATTTTTTTTTCGGACCTTAACGAATTTTCAAATTTATAAGACGTACCAAAACCTCAAGGGATATTTATAGTTTCCCCTAACCTTTAGATTTATTTGTAAATAAGCCAAACTTGAGGAGGATCTGTAATTAACCCAAGAAAAAAATATGATCATAGGGACAGAAACATACAGCATAACTGATTCTGTGGCTCAAGACAGCTTACATTGCTAAATCCCAACCAAGTAAATCAGCAAGTGAAATCTACCAAATTGCCATTGAATGAAAATATGACAAATTGCCATTGAATGAAACTATGAGACGCCAAAATTAAAAGAACTCAAAGGAGCCACGCACAATGATTTTCAAACAACTTCAAATGATAAGCAAGATGCAAAATTTCGAGTACTTTCCCTTCTGTAACGAATTCAGGAGAACAAGTCCGCACTCGCAGAGTAAATCAATACAACTTTCAAAATCCTACACCAAAATAATGATAACCAGAAACTATACTACTCAGGCAGCAGTCTCTTTCTTAAGCTTAGCAAGCTCCTGCCGGACAACACCAGCCCTCTGCAATGCCAATAACAAACACTCAGCCTTACAATGAAGATTAGGCAATAATATGATCAAGAAAACACAGCAGTGGACGTCAATATACAATATTAAACAGAATTAATTTTTGTAGGTGACAGTCATGTCTTATGGATTCAAAACATAAACTAACAAAGCAATGTATTACATTCAGTGGCCAACATTGTCCCCGATGTGGTGCCATGGTTTCACTTATGATGCTGTGTTGATTTCTTAGGCAAGTTGTTTGATATAATATACTTGGTATTATTTTTTTCAGTTTTTCTCCAGTAAAGTAATTCTACATGCATGAATGGAAAATCAAGATCAAATGCCTAAATTGCAAAGTACATACCTTGATCTTTGCCAGCATCAGCTTGAACCGATCAAAATCATTGAGGGCAGCCCTTCTCTTTTGAACAATCAGCTTCCTACCCCAAGAGCTCTTTTCCCATTTTCCCTTGACATCTGCCACAAGAGTCATAAAATTCAATATCACTATCAATGTAGAAACCAAAGTGGTGTAAGGCTTTCAAAGTTTAAGCACTCACCAGCAGCCTCCATAGCAGCTATAAGCGTCTTCTTCTTTGGGACCCTTTTGATGTCTATCTTGATGTCTGTAAGAGAAAGCCTCTTAAAGTTCATCTGGCTCCTTACCATGTCAGGAGCATCCACAAGAGCCTGCCATGGGCAAAATGAATTGTGGCACCAAATAAATATTCCATCAAATAAACACAAAAGGCATGAGCACACAATTAAGAATGGTGATAAAAGAATTCACACTCATTGTACGTCACCACAAGTGCCAAGACAGAGATGAATAAATCATGCCATTAGATCCATTGATAATACTGAATAAATATCAGCTAGAGCCATATCTTCTAGCTAATTAATCATTTACAAGATTACCTATTCACGAGGGAACTAATATATGACAACGTTAGCAAGCACTCAAGCTTACCATTCCTGGTAGATCAAAAACACATTACCAAAACTTAAAACCTGCAATGCAACTAAAATCACTAGTCATGATCGCCCGTATAAGTAAACATAAAAACCAATGATTAGCACCGATAGAACGGAAAAGACAAGAAAAACAAAAAACCCAAGCAAAAATCTCAGTCTTAAGTCAATATCAAACATAAACAACTTCCACTAGACGCTATTTCCGCCAAAGAGCATGTAACATTAAATTACATAAACTACATTTCACATTCAAAGCTCTACAAAGGGAGCAAAAGAAATCAGAAAGCGTAAGTATTATAGAAAAAAAGGCGCATTTGAATGCAGTATGTTACATGTAGAGGGCAGGTAAATAAAATCAGTAATAAATGAATAGCATTATGCGAAAGACAACAGAAAAATAAACAAAAAGAAAGAGAGACATACCCTGTTCTGGTCGATAACATCAACGATGACGACAAGCTTGCCATAGTCTTTGCCGTAGTTGACGAGGGCCACCCTTCCGATCTCGACGTACCTCTTGAACGGCTACACATTAACAAATCAAATAGGAAAAACAAAAATATCAAAAACCGGAACTCAATATGCGCATTAAAGTGAAATTGAGACAGAAATTCATTTTCAGGGGCTCACCATTTTTGTAGACTATGTGAGTGTGGGTGCTGTGTGAGGAGAGGCGGACGATGAGTCGAGGAAGAAGCTAATAAATTTAGGTTAGAGGGTTTGCGTTTGGGATATAGACGCGCTAGGGTTTTCCCAATATTTGTGGACTATGGGCCGTGCTTAAGTTTGGGCTTTTCGGACTCTTTTGGTGGGTTGGCAGCTCCGTCGTGTGGCTTATTACTTTTTTGAACTATTATCTTCGCTTTTGGATGCACGTACAAAACGTAAAAGTATCTTTCATATATATATATATATATACACGCGCACATATACATTAAGAGTTCGTTCGAACGCGAATTTCTAACATTTCATATTATATAAGAAACTTATGCTATTAAACTACAAGCCACTTGGCGTCAAAAGTACTTGTTGAATTATGAAGGCTATGCTTGATTATATTTTGTCAAAACAAATCAAATATATGGGTCATTATTTTGCCAAAATAAGAAATTTTAATTTTTAAAATACCTCTTCAAATTAATTGGCTTATTACCAAAAATCTCATATACATATACATATCATAATATTTTATCATTTGTTTTTGCAATTAAAAAATCATATTCAATCATTACACACACATATACATATTATATTTTATTATTATTCTTATAATAAAAATGTTATTCAATTTCATTTTAACCCTAAAAACCTAACAAAAAAGTATTGATTAATATAAATTATTTTTTTGCAAAATATAAACAAACATACCGAACTCTTCAAAATAATTTTCTAAGTGCCCATTTGTTTTTGTTTTCAAAGCCTCTTTTCGTTTTCTCTTGAAGGTATCAATTTCTCTTCTATTTTTACAGGTATTTTTATTTTCAGTATATTTTCTCAAACACACTATTACACTTTTTCTCCATTTTCACTTTTTTATTTTCTTCTACTCATATTTGCATAATTTTTAATATAAAAACATTATATTTTCTAAATACAACTCATTTTCAACCAAATATTATTATTATATTCTAAACAAAACTTTGATTGCATTTTCAAAAACATATTTATAACTAACTTTTCATTATACCTTTTCTCCAAAATATGAAAATACTTTCAGAAAACAAATCCAAACAACCCCTAACTATTCCCAAAATATAAATAAACATACATCACATTTTCTATTCCACCCCAAAATTCTTTCTCCCAAAACGTATAATTCACATATAATTCATATCCAAATATTACCAAAGATTCTTTGTGCTTGTTGGTTGCTTTTACTCCTAGCTAAGATGATAATTTTCACTTAGGGATGCAAACAAGTTGAGTTCAAGTTTTATAAACCTAATTCGAGCTGTTTTAAATTGAATTAAGTTCGATCTCTATTTTGAGTTGGTTTTAAACTGCATGTATCTAAGCTCACTTGATCCACTACACCTCAACTTTTGTGGTCCTTATCAAAATCTTGAGCATATATATAAAATAATTTTTATTATCATTGACTTAAATTTATTGTCCACACATTAAAATTTATTATTTTCTTAAGTAATGAATTTGACATATTTGTAACTTAGATAGTACAATCAACATTCTATCATCCTAGAACAATTTTAAATTTTTTCACAATTTTTACTGACTTAAATTTTAAAAAGTTTTCACTAGATTCTATCAGTGATCTTGATCCCATATTTTATATTAGATTACACCCATTCTTTTATCATATCGTACAAAACTCTTTTTAATATAAGTCGATAAATTCCTGTGATCAACGAAAACTCTCTTAATTAGGTCAACCTAGGTCACTAAATATGTTCACTAATTCGTATTTTCTCTTCAAAGAAATTAAAGGAGGAAAAATAGATTAGTCCATTTGTGTTTCCTAATCGAAAAAGGAATGACTTGAGAGGTAGACAAGAACCACCACATATTCAAACCACAAACTCGTGTCAGGTCACTCGCCATCCTAGTGAAAAACAACCTTTGATTATTTTGAGAACATTTATGTATTGTATCCAATTCTAATCATAGTCATTATTTCCAATTCCCCTACCTAAAATTTCGATGATCTTTTGGCTTTGTTTTAACCATGCAATAACAACCAACCAATTCATTTCCCATGCAATCCACTAAAGCTTTTGCTTTAACGCCATTTGCTTTCAGATTATTGAATCTTTTCTTTTCTTTTCTTTTTTTCACATATTCACATACAAAAGAATCAAACCAGTTATAAAGTTCTTTTCTTTTCATTAGAGCCTCTTTCTCTCTCTCTTCCCCCTCTTCTTGAACTTCATCAACAAGAGCACCATAGATCGAGGCTCTCTAGGGTTTATATTGGTGCTCGAACAATTGTTCTTTTTATTTTTTCTTGAATTGCTTTGGATGAACTTTGTCTACATTTTCTTTGCAAAAAGGGTTCATTTTTGTTGAGAAGATTCAATCATTTAATCCATGCATGCACGTCTCTTGAATTGTTAGATATAAAGATGACGACTAAGATGAAAGGTCTTCTTAAAGGCCTTAGATACATTTCTCAAATATTCGGTTAGTATATACATCTTTCTCTCCCATATATCTATACATATAAGAAAACAGTTATGATTGCATTCATCATCATGCTTTATAATCTTTGGAGAGATTCCAAAATTTAAAGAATGTGGAATAGTAATTTGATCCAAAAACATCATTTTCACACTTTTATATATGAGGTTCGAATTTCGGATCTTGGTGTGTGCATGTGTAATCATATATATAAAAAAAGATTTAGAGAGTCTTTGCGTAAATTTATTTAGAAAAGCATATAAACTCCTAGATCTTTGTAAGATATTTCTGGAACATGTGATCAAATGCTAAATTTGTAAATACCCCTGCCCCCCAAAAAAAATTTGGAAGGTATTTGGTTAAAATTATTTAAAAAAATCTTATAAGCTCGTAAAGATGTTTTTGGAGTTTATGATATGCTAAATCTTAGTTTATAAAAAAATTTTAAATTATTTGGATAAAATTAGATGTTGAAACTTGTACTATGCTAGTGATGATAATTTTATGATCAGTGAGATTAATAGAGTTAAAAAAGTTTATTAAAATCTTGAAAAGAAAAGGTTAAGAGTTCCCCATATTCTTTAAAAGAATTTATATCTTCCTAACATTATATTTTGAAAATTCATAAATTTTTTTAAAAAAAATATTTATCCAATATTTCATTACATCTTATAAATTTTGAGAAACTTATAACTTGTTCCAAATATCCTCTTATTATTATTATTATTATTTTCCACATAGAAGATTCTTGTTTATACCAAATTAATTTATGATGCAGATGAAGAAAAAGAACAAGAAATGCAGATTGGTTTTCCCACAGATGTAAAGCATGTGGCTCATATAGGATGGGATGGACCAGCTGTTGAGAACCCAAGCTGGGTACGCACGATCTCCTCCTTTTCCATCATCCATTTTTTGAATAATATGGAAATTAATTTTTCCGTTCTATATATTTTTTTTCTTTTTCTTTTTCTTTTTTTCCCTAATTGATTAATCTAGAAAAGTGCATATGTCTAAGGATGATAATGCTGATAACTTTTGGCAGATGAAGGAGTTTAAATCATCGACGGGATTCCAATCAGCACCTTTAGGTCCCCCTGGAGACTCCAAAAATGACCCTGAAATCAAATGGGTGTCTGAAGGTTTGTTTCTCTTCATTTTATTGTCGACGAACGTATTAAATTGTAAGATTATGGACGGGGTAAAGAGGGGACTGATACAAACAGTCATTACTACTTAAATCTAAAAGAAATCATATCATACGTATGTTTTTATTTAAAATTTAAATGTTCTCCCTTCAAAATAATGTAAGTTGTTCTTCATTTAGAAAGCTTCAATATCACCGCAAAAATTGAAATCTTTTAATCCATTTTTCGTACAATCAAATTCATATTTTAGAAAAATTCAATATCGCCTTCGATATTGAAATTTCTAATTTTGTCCCTACACACAACTAAGTCCACAAAAATTTAATCTCACCTCAAAGTTAACATTTTTGACTTCTTCCCTTTATACGGCCAATATCTGAAACGAAAAAGAAAAAAGTTAAATTTTAATAATTTAATTTTTCTTTTTTACAAAATAGGTTCGTATTAAATTGAAATTTTTAAGTTTATCCCTTCATGCAGTCAATAATTTGAACGAAAATAGAAAAATCAAATCTTGATAATAACTTATTACAAAACATAATTTTGTAGAAATTGAAATTTTCGATTCCATCCCTACATTCGACTAAATTCAATGTTGTAAAGATATTTAATTTTGTCCCAATATGGAAATTTTTGACTTTGTTCCCACATAATTTAACAAAAAAATAGAAAAGAAAAAAGTGTCAAATCTTGATATTTCAGCTTTTCTTTTCTTTTTTTTTAAAACAAATGGTCTGTGTAGATTCAAAGAGAGGCCATAGATCAAACAGTTCCCCAGCAAAAGACCTCCCAGAACTGCCCAAATCCTCCAGGCGCCATAACACCTCCTCCACAGACAACAACCCGAATGACTCCCCAAGAAAGAAAGATTCATCCACAAGATCTAGGCAATCAAGAAGAAACCAACCGAAGGACCAGTCAGACAGCGGCCTTAAGTCGCAAGAATCGGGTCAGGACCCACGTAGCCTGCCGGACATCCCCAGGAAATCACGCAGAAAGAAGTCCAAAGAGTCCGAAACCGGGGGCGGGTCCGTGAGGTCAAGATCCAAAGGAGGATCCACTTCTAATGGCACGTCACATGCCTCTCCATATTCGGATCCTGGACCCGACATACAAACACCAAGCATATATGATGAAGAGAGGGAAAGTAGAGTAACTTCTAAAGAGTAATTAAATAATTTTTTATTTTTTTTGGTTTTAATTCTTTTGGTTCTTTTGTTTTGTCCTAAACTTATGTTTTTGCATAGGTAGCTAGAGAGCTGCAACTGCTAGTATAAAGTTAAACCAACCATGAATTATGTGTCTTTTTTTCTTTTCTTTTCCTAATTTGGGGGGAAAACTGTTGTGATTTGATTCAGAAGATTAGGTTCTTCCATGCATAGATATTGGAGAAGGGCTTGGCATAGAATTCAGACAACTTGGGTTTTTAGTACGTATAGTGTGTCATTTAATGTAATGTGATTATACCATGAACGTGGCTTTTGTTTTGGCTGAGGTTCTTGAATGAATACTGTCGGGAATGCTTCATTCTCTGAATATCATATAATGCTTGGTCTTTTACTTGTCTTCAAACAACAGGACTAACTAAACCTAAGGCAATGTTTGTTTCTTTTTGAGGGATTCGAGGGATTATAGGAAAATGTTTTGAGAAAATACGTTTTGAAGGTGGCATTGAGAATGCATTTAGAGCTTGTTTGCTTGGTACGTTTAGATTAGGTATAATACGTATAAATAGAATAAATAGTAGGTTATTGTGTATCATATTTAATATTTGTTTGTATATTTTAAATAATTTGATATTAAACTTTGACTATTTACTTGGCATGATTATCCCATTTGATAAACTATAATTTATTTCTAATTTATGTTGTAAAATATATCATACCATAGGGTCTTGATACACAAGCCAAGTTTGGCTTTAAATGTATGCCGAGTTTTAACTGTATCAAGAGCTTCTAAAAATACACCAAACATTGGAATTGTGTTAGAATGTGTGTCTATCATACAATATCAAAGTAAGCAAATAAACTCTTAGAATAAGTTATATTTCATTATAGTTTAAGAGAAAAAATAAAAATTACGTAGATGTTTTTGCATATAAGTTTTTGTTGATTAGTAATATCACAAAATTTTATATTATTTTATATTATTTTTATACTAATATACTAATTTAAAAAAATGCTTATTTATATAAATATGTTTATTGAAATATATAAATATATAGGGTTCTGATTGACGTGTGATTTGAGGTGTATAGAATATTTTATAATATTTTGAAAAAGAAATTGAAATTTGCCAGAAACATTTATTTGTAGTTTGTGTTTAAGAGAATTTTGGAAAAGCCAATGAAACAAACATATCCTAAAATTTTTTATTTAAATCCTCTATACCATTCACTATTTTATTTTATATATTATTTAATCAATGCACAACATGTGTATTAAATGTTTTTTTATAAAAATAATTGATTAAAAATTAAATACACTTAATTAAAATTTATAACTTATAAATCCACCCAAACACTCTCTAAGCTGCTTTTTAATGTTTAGTTGACCATTATACCCCCTTTATTTTTAAACTTAGTCTGCTTCAAGTTGTTGGACAAATTTGCTCCGTTCTTAATCCCTTTTGTCACTCTTTCTTCAACCTATTTCCATGTCCTATTTTTTATTATTTTTTTCCTATAATTAATTGTAACGGAAGAAAATAGCAATATGCAGTATTTATATTTCTATTCCAAATATGTTTATTTACATAAGTTTGTAATGTTGTAACGCTGATATTTCATTTTGGATACATCTGCGCATTTTAGCCATATAGATACGAAATATTAAATATTTTGTTTTTTTACATGAAGGTTGATGTAATAATTCATATTTTTTTTATTTTTGTTTCATAATTAGGCACCGGCATACTACACCAAATTTTGATTTTTTATTTAATATTTTTATAATTTGTGAAGTATTTTTTGATTCAATAATATTAAAGTCATATATAAAATATAAAGTAGAAAATTTAAACTTACTATAAAAAGTTTGTTAAAAATAAGTCGACATTTTGATCAATTTCCTAATACAAAAATTGAGAATTGAATGCATTGTCGATTTTTAAAGTGCAAATATCAAACTCCATGAGAAATTTGTGTGCATTTTGAGATGAATTCAAAAGAAGAAATATAAGCAATGAATTTGAACACAAAGAGTACCACAAAAAAAGAAAAGAAAAGAAAAGAAATGAGAGTTAAAGATTTGGAATGTGAAAAATATTAAATTTCAAATATGCAGTGCTATAGTTTTCTATATTTCAAAAAACAAGTTTTAATTTAAAAATACAATTTCTATAGTACAAGTGGTTCACATGGTAAATTTAGGGAAAATGTTGTGTAGTGGCTCTAATTGTTTATGTTTCAAAATTGTATTTTCTTTATTGTTTCATATTATTTCAAAATTCCAAAAATATAATTAAAACAAGCCAGTGCTTCCATGTAGCTAGGAATGAGAATAGGTTAGACTTTACGTTAAGGACTATGGCCTAACTAGACATAGCCTATTTAATAAAAAGAACAGATCAAAACTTAAAAAATAGCTTTTTAACTAAATAGGTTAAATTTAAACTCTTTTAAAAGCTCACAAAGCTTAGCATATTAGCCCATATGTCCTTCTTTAATTAATTTTTTATGGAATATGTTATGTTGTTCAGTATTGTTTTTTGTTGAAATGATACTATTTTATTTTTGTACTTGAATTTGAACTTTCATAATTATGCATTTGTTATTTATTATTTCGATTATTGCTTGTCAAGGTCTATTACAAGTTTAAGCATATAAATATTTAGATTTATTTTATGTTTAGATTTAATTAAAGTCTTAGTAGAAAATATGCTTTTAGGTAGGCTTTCAAATCAGGTTAAAGCTTTAAAATTTATTAAAAAAATAAAATTTATTAAGAAAATTATGCCTAACCTTAGAAAAAAGCCTATAATAGATAATATGCTGGGCTCAAGTTACTTAATAGGCATAGTCTATATAAGTCAAAGCCTAGCTTAATGTATTTCCATGCTTACATGTAGCCACCGTATCAGCATCGCATATACACCCATTGATGATGTGACTTGTCATGACGTGTGTTAGCTTGTTAATGTGTAAGGTATTACTCTATTTAAATCCAAAAAATTATACTCATACTTATACCTATATTTGTACTTGTTAAAGATAATATAATGTGTATGGGTAGGGTTTATACCTATAAATTATCCATATATCCATACCAAAAAACTATCCATTACAATATACTCAAATTTAATATATTAACTCAAAAAATTATATACATCAAAATTAAATCTATACTAATGCTAGCTAATGATAAACTTTTTATATATAAAAAATTAAAAATATTTGTCAATCTTTATGTGATATTATACAAATGAGATGGAGAAAAGAAGATATTTGTCCAAATAGTAGTAAAATCATTTGTCATGAAGAAAACGAATCTTGTGAAGCTAAAAGTAGAAAATAAAATAATAACTTCCTGAATTGTTTCAATTACTCGGGTGCGTGAATGTGTTTAAGCGAAAAAATCCATTAATGATCAACTTGATTCTACTGTGCGTGTGGGAAAATGGTTTATTAAAATTTTGAAAGTACTTTTAGTGCTAATTAAAATAATATATATGATGAGGCTGAAAGTTATTTTACCGAATTGAGTTGTGTTTGGGCTAAATCGACCAGAGTGGTTGAGTGATCCAACAGTAAAATCTTTTTGGGTCGAGATCTGCAATTACTAGTAAACGTCAGACTAGTCGAAATGCCTCTAATTAAAGCACTCCGATACTTAAGTTAGTACTGATCGAGTAAGAAAATTGAGCAGTATAGTAAAAATGGCATACCTGGAGGTGGTTAGCATCAGGGTTTTTATGGCTTTCTCCATGTGAATGATATGTCTAAGATACCCCTATCAAATGTAGAAGGCTCTTGTCCTTATTTATGAGCTATAGGTCATTACTCATCCTTATACTATTACAAATGGCATCATCTCCTGCTTTCTTGGAAAAATAGTACTCTAGAGGCATGCCTCTTGACAGGGTTGGAGGCAGTGGCGGTACTAGGACGACAAGTGCTATTAATGCTGAGGCACGCTGACTGTTAATGCATTAAATGCGGCAGAGATTCGGTCCATCATCAGAGTGGCAACTCTGATCGACAGTGATCGACTGTGGAAAGTGGTCGACTAGAGAAATATTTACATGAAATAGGCCGCTTGAAGTCTCCCGTTGGGTAGGGTTGAGAACACGCTACTCGACCTAGAAGGCTTTGGTCGAATGGCTCAGCCTATGATACTGCATATGCGCTGCTACGCTTGGTGATCGACGGCCCACCTGAATTTGGAGATGCCATTGGACCTGGAGCCGATAGTTGTTGGGCTATCCTATATTAATAAGAAATAACATTATTAAATAAAAGTGAAAAGAATAAAATTAAAGAGAAAAAAGTAACATGGCAAAAACAACAAAAAGAGAAGTTATAATATAGAGAAGAGGGGAGAGACAAAATATATTATTTTTTATTTTTTGAGTTTTTAATATATCCAGAAAATTGAATGTAAAAATTAAGTAAATTAAAGTTAATCTCCAAATTAAATTAAATATAGATTTTTTTACGGTATCATATGCCAAATAATATTTTTAGTATATATTGAAGAGATTAGTTTATACATTAAAAATATAAGTTCAATACTTCATAAATTATATCCAATGAGTCTTGGGTTAGATGGGGTAGGGTAGGGTTAGAGTTTTGTTGTATTGGATATTTAGAATAGGGTTAAATATAGGTATTTAGATTTAGGTATTTTAGGGTACGTGCCTAACTAGGGTGATAACCTACCTATTTACAGTCTAAATGGATCGAATTAATATTAAAAAACTTGAGCTTGAAATCTATGAATTATATGATATATTACCTAATTACATTTGATATCATATAGAAATAAAAAGAATTTAATGGTATCTCATTCGTGACATGTAG
>JACGDI010000843.1:566471-594595 GCA_014898725.1 Jacaranda copaia
TGCTTATTGCGTGAAGAAATTAGAACCATGTGGAAAATATGGTAAGTATTGGAATTTGGATCTTTATTGGGCAAAGAAATTGAAGAGAACTTTTGTCCATATTGATGATGTATGGTGTGAGTCACACATCTGAGTAATTGGGTGCATGCGGCCTGAATATATGATTCTTTCTCCCAGCCTCCTTTCTGTTGTCTTTCCATAAAACTCCCATTAATTAGTGCCATTGGAACAATATGTCACTGCTGGCCTCCAACAGATTTGTTCGTTACCCCACAGGAAGGGTGCAGGTGGTTGAATTGATGTGATCGGGTGTGACATGTATGTATTGGATATGTATGCTAAATTGTTTGACAGTATCAAGTAATAATTTGTTAGGTTCAATATTATATATGCATTGATATTCCAAAAAGAACTACTGTTGTTTTTTTGATTGGATTAGATTGACAACATACGAAATGTATAAATTTACAGAAAATAACCTTATTATTTTATTTTGCTAACTGAAATACCCCAGTACAACCAAACAGAAATTAAAGTGTCTCTTATTCAAATACCCATCATTTATCAAAGAAAAAGAAAACTGAAGAACCCATATTTAGAACAATGCTATTGTATCTTCTTGATCCTCATTCATACTGCCGCTCACTCAAATGCAAAACTACAAAAAAATACTATAATAACATATCCTCCAAATAAATAACAATGAGAATGACAAAATGGAAAAGGAAGGAAAAAGTCACCGGAACTAGCTCCAAAGCTTTTAGTGAGAATTAGAAAAAATAATATTACATGCTAAAAGAAGTTTGTGAGACTGGAAAATAAAAGGTCAATGGATGGATGAAAATACATCATTGCTGCAATCCTTCTCCTATATGATGAAGTATATGTTTTAATTCATATCATTAATGCCACAGATGAAATCCAACTTCCAAACACCAAAACTTTCCTACTCACTAATTAACCTTTCAGGAAATGGAATAAGACTACATTAGACATTGTGATGAATGACAGACAACTTTTCCCCGAAAAGCCTACTGTGTAAAATATCCAGACAATTATTTGGGGGTCTATTACCTATCCCATATGAATAAAATTCATTGCAACCTAAGATTTCAAGACCCTCATGACCAATCCAATCCAGGATAAAGACTAAATTTTATTCGTTGTGGAAACTGTGAGCTACATTTTCATCACTGCTGGATTTACCATTTTTAGATGGTGGTTGAATTTGGCTTTGATTATATATCCCACCTTCTAGGTGGGATCCAGGATCCTAAATTATGTTGGGTTAAAAACTAGGCTATTAAAAATAAAGGACCTAACTGATTTTAACCAAACACCAAATGGTTGGATAGCCAATATATCCAAACCCTCCTACCAAATACAGCCAAAGGGACTAGTAGTTAGGAAGTGCATGTTGTATTAGACTATTGTAAATTTGTTTAGGGTAGCCATCCTTGTTTGTGATTATCTTCAGGGTCATTAACTAAACTAAGGACATTTAGTCATCAAGAATAAAATTGTCAAATCCAGGAAGGTATATTCAAGGTAAGGTGTGACTGTTGGGCAGATGAAATGAAATTTTTGCTGCAATGGGTTATCTAAATATTTAGTCCAACTATTTGCTTGATAAAACCTGGTATAGATTTACATATTGAGAATTCATCCGAGGTTGAATCTGGAAGTCTCTAAAGCTATTCTAGTATGACCATCTTGTAATTTGGTTTTGATTAGAGAATTATGCCAATGTCCAACTCTTTTTCTTTTTCTTTTCTTCCCAAATTAACTGGATTGAACTTTTATTGGCATATTTTTGTGGCTAACTTTATACTTGTTGGTTCTTTTTCTCTCTTCTAACATGGTGTGCATATTATGCACCCTCTGATCTCTTGTTCAAAAGAAAGTAGATTTAATCTTAAGAGCTAAGATGAAAGCACCACAAGTAGTTAGCCCCTGTTGCTTCTGCTGTCCTATTGCTTTTAGGCAATCTGTTTCTAAACTTAGACCCAAAGTACATGATTATTCCTTTCAGTCCTTTCTGAGCGAAGAGCATGTGACTTCCCCTACACAGTGATGCCTTCTGCTATATATGTGATTGATCTTTTTTCTTTTTTCTGTTTTTCTGTTTTTGGTGTTCTGGCACTGCAGAAACTCTTCACGGAGGCCATTCACAATGGAACTATGGAAAGCTTTTTTAAGTTGATTTCTTATTTCCAGACACAATCTGAGCCTGCATATTGTGGTTTGGCTAGCCTTTCAATGGTATTGAATGCCCTTGCTATTGACCCTGGTAGAAAATGGAAAGGTAACTTAAATTATAATTCATACTTTATGATGTTTTAGCTAGTGATTGAATATTTCCTGTGTTACTCAAGAGACATTGCAAAGCTTTTACTATGTTAAACTTGTTTGGATTTCTATTGTCGGGATGGTCCTCTTTGATTGTCATGGTGATGCCCTTGGGATGTCTAATTAATCTATTGTGTTATGGTTCACTCGGTCCATTTTCTTCAAGATGTCAATGTTCTATACCTATTTAATTTATTCAGGACTAATATAGTTTTAGAGGTTGTCTATGTGATGTAGGATGGAGATAGTGAGATGTTATCTCTATTTGATTTAGTTTTAGAGGCTATTCATGTAAATTAGTATGCATATATTGATATGTTATCTCTACCTGATATTTGAAATTTAGAATGACCCCCTCCCCGTGTGACCGTGTCCATGAGGTATTAACATCTGTAGTGAAAGCGTGTCACACATTAGGCAAAAATTAAAATGAGCTAAAACTACTTTTCTTCCATCAAATTTGCATGTTTATGTGTCTTATTGAAATTCAGCTCTTGCTTTCTTGGTTCTTACTTGTGTTGAGAACATTGATATTCTTAGAGCTGGCGTTGTGTGTTTTTATGATCTTCAATTTACTTCTACAAGAGAGAATTATAACTGCAAATTTATCTTGGATTATCTACTTGATCATCAGAATTATGAGAAAATCAAATTTCTTAGACTTATTGAGAGTTTTACACTGTTTTCTATGAAAAAGGAGTAGGAGGGGCACGGCACAGGAGACGTTTGGTGCGTCATGCAATATGCATATTGTATAGTCTTCTAATGTTGATAAGATTTTATTCAATATTGTAATTTCAACTTCTGTTTTCTTTTCTTTTACCAAAACTTCTTAATATGAAAATGTGCATCTATTTCCCTCAAATTAAGTTTTTGCATCACGACCTTATTGGAGTTCCATTGCAGGGCCCTGGAGATGGTTTGACGAAAATATGTTGGATTGCTGTGAACCTTTGGAAAAGGTAAAGGATAAAGGTATCTCATTTGGGAAAGTTGTGTGCTTGGCTCATTGTGCTGGAGCCAATGTCAAAGCTTTTCGCACAAATCAGAGCACTATAGATGATTTTCGTAAATATGTCATGGCATGTTCTACGTCAGACGATTGTCATGTGATCTCATCATATCATAGGGGAGCTTTTAAGCAGGTCAATATCTGACTTCTATTTTTGCTCTTACTGTTATTTGCTTTAAAATTTTCAGATCATTTATGGTTTCTGTCTGATTGTCCCAAATTTGTGTCATTGCATTTGCATGGTCCCTTGAGTAACATTCTGCTAACAGTTTTGAGCTTGTCGTGTGCCTCCATTCTTCTTCTTGCCATAAAATGATAAGTTATTGTGTGCCACCAGTGGAAGTTTCTCCTTTGATTTGCACTTTATTCTCTTTCGTCAAAAACAAAAATAAAAATGATTGTGTTTATCTGTGTTGTCAGTTAGGCGAGATTGGATTTATAGGATAAAAATTGTATGAAAAAAGAGATCTTACTCTGTGGTTGTATATACTTTTCAGGTACCATATAAACTGTGTTCTGGTGGTGGTTAGTTTAATTTCTCTTGATTAATAAATTAAGCAGCAATACATGATTTATGTTTGGTCTACGTTCTGCGGAGCTTCACTTTGAATATTCTAGAGATATTGGATGTTTTACTGTTCTGGGAAGTGATAATATCCACCAAGCTTATGATTGCTATTTTTCTGCTGTTTCCGTTTAGGAAAGAATAAAGGTTTTGTTTGCTATTCTTTTGGGGTACTTTAGAGAAAATATTTTGGAGAATGTATTTTGGGAATGAGGTTTATGTTTGGTTTTGTTTAGAGGGTGGTTCGAAATTATTGTGAGAGAAGATGGCTTGTTTGATTTTGTTTTTGGGGGAGACATTTTCTACTGTAGATGCCAATTCATCAATAGGTTTTTGTTGGGGTTATTGTAGTGAAAATGTTTTTCATTAATTGTTTTTTATATGTATAGTTGTAATAAATGAGAGATATATGTGTACATATGTAATAATTAACTCCTTGGGGTAATGTGATTGGGTTTGTGGGGTGGGGGCATTTTGGAAGTGAAAATGTTAAATTGGTTGGTGGCCTTGGGAAATGTAACCTCCATATTTGGTATTGTTTTCCCGATTGGAAAACGTTCCAGGAGAATAATACCAAATAAAGCCTGTCTTTATTGATTTCATGAATTTTATTAAGATTTATCCATGTCCTGCTTATATATCTGGTTGAGAAAATTGCTTCACTTTTATAAGTTAATATTCCCCAAACTTTTGCATTGGTTTTGGATGAGATAAAAACAATATAATAGGTTTTATCTCTTGCAAAACTGTCAATCATGAATCTTTACTCTTTCAAAACTGTTCAACATTTTATTACGTGGTCTCAAGTGTGCTTGATTCTTTTCATTGCCTTTGTCATTTAAGATCTGGTATATAGTCTGTTGGCAGCCAAATTTTATGTGTCTGACTTTCTGTTCCTCTACTTATCAATCTTTGAATAGTTGCTGCAGCTATCTGACATTGAGTGTTTTTTTTAATTATACTTCACACCCCTTTTGTGAACTATCTTATAGCCTGATAGGTTTTTTTGTTTGAATATTTCTCTTGGTGCTTCACCCTGCATCCGAGGATTGATGTATTGAATGATATCTATGGCAGACTGGAACAGGTCATTTTTCACCTATTGGTGGATATCATGCTGAAAGAGATATGGCACTGATTCTGGATGTTGCAAGGTTTAAGTATCCTCCGCACTGGGTTCCACTTGGCCTTCTTTGGGAAGCTATGGATACTGTTGATGAATCAACTGGACTACGCCGAGGGTACACACACCTGCATTTCTATTTTAGATATATATGATTGCCTCAGCAGCCTGGCCATTATATTCAATCGGTTTAAAATTGAATCACTATCCTATCAATAATTCTTTGCTATCGGTTTTGATGGATGCATAGGTTAAAGCTGGCAACAGAAACTTGTCTACATATTCACATATGAAGGGAAAAATTATATAATAATAAACTTTTGAACTATTTGCAATGCCATAATATCTGTTTTGGGGGAATAATGTATTCTTCGCCTTAATTTTTTTACTTGTATGTTGATGGCATATTCATGTACTGTAATTTATTTTTCTGGTTTAAGTCCTCACTCTTACTAAATTTCCTAATTAAGTAGCCTTGTCACCTTAATTTCCTTGCTATTTTGTAAATAAAGACAAGAAATGGAAGTAGTGGAGCTGAATGCACCTGCTGTTATCCTGCATCATAATTTTGTCAACATTTTTTTGTCCCTAAGTTACTGTATTTTTGCAATATTTATCTTTATAATTATCACTCTTATCTTTCATCTTATGTCTGCCATGCGCATAAACAACCATTTATATTTTGTTGTTGAAAAATATGCCCATTGCTCATTGTTCTTTCTAATTAGTTGGTTTTTATGACTTGCAGTTTCATGCTTGTGTCTAGGCATCAGAGAGCACCAGCTTTGCTTTATACCCTGGTAAGATCCGGATAACTGATGTAGCTGCTAACATGTGTTAGCAAAACAATGAACATGAAGTTGTTTTTTGGACATGTTTATCAAATTCATTCCTATAAAGATTCATGTTGTTTACATTTTAGGCTGAAGCTGATGTCTTTACATTTCTTTTTTTGCATGATCTATTTGGGGGGCATACACTGAAAAGTCGAATTAGTGGCTTTGCTTCGTGGGTATCAAACACTCAAATAAGAATTAGGCCTTATTAAAAAAATTAAGCATCTGAACGCATCCATTCCTTTAATTAAAACTGGTTACAATTTGGTCGGCTAAAATCTTCCACAGATAACCTTTTTCGAAGAATTAAATAAAACGGGGAATCCATTATTAATACTTTTTCTCCTGATTGTGAATATTATTATTGTTTATTCCCCTTTAGAAGAATTTGGTTGACTAATATCTAGTACAGACACAGCCAGAGATTTGGTTCCAAGTTTTGGCCACATGCCGCATCATGTTCTTTTTTGATGAAATTATTCTGGAATAGTCGGTTCTTGATAGGAACTACTAATGTTTTATGGAGGATGTTGGTGTAAAATCAATTAGTTGGGCTAATATACTTTTTCTATGGACTAGTTATCAACGTTCTTATTGCTTGTAAATATTTTGCACAAATTGATTTATGAAGAACAACCATCTTCACTCAGCAATTCCATGTACACTTCCATACTGTTTTGTGTGGCAGACCTGCAAGCATGAGAATTGGATCAGTACTGCAAAATATTTGATGGATGATGTTCCAGTGCTATTAAGTTCAGACACCACGAAGGATGTCAAGAATGTGCTCTCAACTCTTTTCACATCTCTGCCCTTAGATTTTGCTGAGTTCATTAAGTGGGTGGCAGAGGTTCGTAGAAAAGAGGATGGCGATCGAGGTTTAAGTGAAGAAGAGAAAGGAAGACTTACTATCAAGGTAAAAACCGAGGAGCCATGTGTTCGAGCCAGAATTTCATATCCTACATTCTTGGCTCTGATCCATAACTGTTGATATTCCACTTAATTGGTGAAACTTTCCTATTTGTCAGGAGGAGGTATTGAAACAAGTGCGAGAAACCGGTCTTTACAAGCATGTGACTGATATTTTGTCTTCAGAAAATCTCGTTTGCCAGATCAATCAAACTTTGGGTTGCCTTGATAGTTTGCCTAGTATTGCTGCTAGTGTATGCTGCCAAGGGGCTGGGATTTTGACAGGGAAATCTGGATCATCTGATAGGTTTTGTTGCCGGGAGACATGCGTGAGATGCTATAGAGCTACTAATGAGGATAAGCCTGTTACGGTGGTATCTGGGACAGTGGTCAATGGTAATGGAGAGCAAGGAGTTGATATGTTAGTCCCTTTATCTCAAACTGATTCTAGTTGCTCCACTTGTGCCTCATCTGGCCACTCTGCCATGCACCCAGCTAGCAATGACGTTTTGACAGCACTTTTACTGGCATTGCCCCCAGAAACATGGTCCGGTATCAAGGACAAAAAGCTTTTGGAGGAAATATCTGGCTTAGTTTCAATAGAGAGTCATCCTCCATTACTTCAAGAAGAGGTATATGCATTTATTCTTCCACTCTGGCCCCTTCTCTTGTAAGATATAAATGCCATTGGTGTTAGGTTCTAAGTCACCTTTGATTTTTGTGGTGGCATAATGACCTCTCTAGAAAGTAGTTACTCATTGTTTACATGGATATTGTAGATTTTGCATTTGCGGAGTCAGCTGCTTATGCTCAAGAGATGCAAAGATAACAAGGTAGAAGATGATCTAGGTGCTCCCCTAATCTGAGTATTTCCTTGTCGTTCCATATTTGTTTCTTGTAATGAACGAAAGTATATATTCTTCTGGGATAACAAGTACCCACCATAACATTTATATGCAACACTGCAATACATTCGTTTTCCATGTTATAGGTTTCATGGCAAGTAACTGTAGGTATCTCCCAGGGCATGAATTCTCCACACAATGAAGCAATGTTCCTCCAGGGACTGAATTTCTATTCAAAGCAAAATTCATATCAGAAAAAATCTCGTGTTATAACTTCTTGTTTGATCAACACATCATTATTGCCTCACCGTGGAGACTTCTCTCTGGGAGTCAGCAGACCTGGTAAGCACTATTCACCGTCAGCTGCATCATGGGATGAAATAAGATCTATGATTGGCTGCCCAAAAAGTGCATTATATAACATCCAGAGTATGTGGTCAAGGTATCCCAGTGTTCTATTTTGAACACTGTTTTTGGAACCATAGGAGTTGGACGGGGTGATTGAGTAGATACATTGTATATGATTCTTTCTTGGTCTCCAAATTGCTGCCTGTCTGTATGAATTAGTTGGCATACACCGCAATTGATTGGTTCAACTGAAGTTGAATTAGTATTTTTACGTTAACACCCAGAGTGGTTCGAGTAAAGTATGGGTCTGGGGAATGTTACTTGGTGAACTGCTGGTTGTCTGTGTAGATTTTTGAATGAGTTCTGGGAAGAATACAGCTGATGTAAATGCTTTGTTAATGGACATTTTTGCCTCTCTTGATTGGTGGTATTCAACAATCTGCTACGTCTTTTGGTTAAAAATGTAGTGTGGATGCTGCCAAGATAAACAAGCTTTGGATTTATGTCTTTTGCTTGCTAGTTTTCTGCAGAAAGTGATGAGTCTTTCCTATCACCTACATTTTCTTTTTAAAGGAAATTAGTAATTAATATCTCCTTCTTTCCCCTTCTTTTTCTATTTACAGAAACTACCTCTCTCTTTTAGAAGCCCTCAATTAAAACTTATTATTATTTGTGATAGATAAATATTGATCTATTTAATATTGAACTTAGACCCATCTCCAGAGTAGGATCTATAGATCAAATTAAAGCGCCAAACTAAAGAGTTGGACACAAAAGCAGGAAAACTCTTCATTGCTGCTTCTCTTATAGTTGAAAACTTCAATAATATGCTACCTTTTTTTTATTATTCACAACTGGTTTTCAAGTTTATAAATGAGAGATACTGAATACAACTGCTGTCTATTTATCATTTTATATTTCTATTTATTTTTTCACTGGATCTAAATATGATTTTATATTTTTTTTTATATTTTTTTTTGGATTGAAAATCCACCTCTTTCGAAAGCTCCCATTAAAAAATAAATTTTTTATTTTATTTGAGTTCCCAATTACGTTTGGAATTCAGGAGGTCGTTTGGTTCTCCTTCTATTTCCATTTCCAATTTCCAGAATATTAAAGTTGAAAATTTATCTATACTTTCAAAAATAGAAAGGAACTTATATTTGGATGTTTTATTGAACATCATAATTATGGTAGATATAACGTTGAATTTAGGTGGGTCATATTTTCTTATACCTAAAATGATGTGTTTTTAAAATATATGTATATTTTAATTATTTTAAAATGATAGAGAGCATTTTTGTATCAAATCGAGTTTGAATTTAATAGATATGGTAATATGCTAATATGATAAGCTTAGAAAAAAAAATTTAAAAATAAAATAAATGATATTTTTTGGAAAAAATGTATCTAGATTAATTATTTTTAATTTTAAAACGGTGTCCAAAATAAAAATAACATTTGGAAACGTAAACAAACGGCGTCCAGAATATCAAAATTGTTTAAAATTTTATTTGGCGCTCATGCTTTCAACCTGGAACACCTGGAAAACAATTGTAAGGATGATTGTTAGGTTTTGAAAACACTAAAGTTAATTTTGAGGTGACCATATCTATATTGAGTGGCCGACGGGCACAAGGAATTGATCTGTGGCTTTGAGAGATTCCCCACTTGGGAGCTCAACACAATAAAAAGCTGTTTTTCTGTAGTGTTCCATTCTCTTCAAGGCACTTTGGTTTAATTTTCAAACATTATTTTCAATTTTTTATTATTTAAAAATAAAAAATAATCAATTTTCGCACAAAATACTTTTATTTTTAATTTTTCTTAAACTGTCCGATCATCTTATTATCATATCAATGAAATTTAAATTTAATTTGATATAAAATACACACTATCATTTTAAAATAAATGAGTAGAATCAGCTTAACTCAAACTCAAGAGTAATTTCAATCTCGTTTGCAATTCTTTGTGAGTTGAACTCAATCATGTCAATTCTTATTCATTGACTTACAAGCTAGGTATGTGAGTTTATTTTAACTTCGTAATGTTTTTATATTTTTATTAGTACTATTTCAAATTAATTGTTTATATGATGTTTAATTTTTAAATTATGTCATTGTATTTATTTAAAATTTTATGATAAATAAAAGAAAATAGTTATGATGAAGCACAATAATAGAAAGAAGAAGAAGAAGAAAATGGGCAAAATGAGAGAGAGAGAGAGAGAGAGAGAGAGAGAGAGAGAGAGAGAGAGAGAGAGGGAGGGAAAAACATAAAATTATCTTGTCATTATCTTTCAAAATGAGGTTAATGTTATTAACTCATGAAAAAATACACCAAGTTATATATTAAGCCTCATGCTTTATGCATAGCATAGACGACGACAACAACAGCAGCAACAACAACAACAATAAGAATTATCACTTTAAACTAATTAAACTTAGTAAAAAATTACCCATGCCCTCAGGCACTTTAAAAAAATATGGGTAATGAACCTAATATTCTCAATCTACTAAAATACAGGTAATTTTACCTTCCCCTAATTACTTATCACTTTTTTTCCCAACATGCAGCAATTTGGTAAATTAATTAATAGTGACTAATGAATTAAGTCAATTAATTATATAAAAGGGCCGAGGAGTCCAAAGACAGTTTGAAGTCTGTGAAGAAGGGCAAAATTGCCATAATAGCTTTAAGTCCATTAATACAAAATTATAAACACCAAGTTTCAAAGAGGACCTTGTAAAAAGAAAACATTTCACAAAAAAAGATCTCTCTACATACATTATAGAAGTAAATAACTAACTAATAGCACTCTATCGAAAAGGACTTCGCTCCACTTCCGTATAACATCATCATGGGTAACCCGTCAATAACCATATGTATATATATAATTTTAAGTTTTTCTCTAATTCGTACAAATTCTTTGGAGGGTATAATACCTTTTTCTACAACAAGAGCAACAGTTAAATGGTATTTAAACTTTTAGTTAAAAAACTTTTAATATATAATGAGATTTAAATTTGAACTTTGAAGTATAATATACTGTAAGTTTAGTGGATGTTTAAACATTTGAGTTATTGTTTTCAAACTACAGACATTATCGATATATTTTAAGATATTGTTATTTGCACTCCCCTTAATTTTTAGTTTATAGGAATTGACCGTTATATTCCTTTATTTTTAAGATATCATTTAATTTAAATTGCTAGACAATTATACCCTTTGTGTATTATTCTTTGTCTTATTAAATATAATTTTGATTCATTCCTAACTTTAATTCATTTCACATCAAACTTGATAGAGCACATAAAAATAAACAGATTATTCCATCTCTAAATTCAATTATCTCACTAAGACATGCTTATAAACTTTAATAGAAAAATGATAGTATCACTACAAGTTAGTATATTTTCACACCACAAATGTGGGTATTGTTTTACTTAATAAAGATTGTTATGTAAAGTTATTTCAATAAAAAAAATAAAATAAAGGAAGAAAAGAGCACTGCACCTTGTTATTTAAATCTGACAAAAAATCACCCATATAATGATACCCAAAAAAATTGCAGATAATAGACCTCAATTTCTCCACCCAAGAAAATGTGGGTAATTTTACCCATCTCTTAATTACCTGCCACTTTTTGATCTAACTCACGAGTAACCTGTGAACAACCATATTTAAGTTATATTTCATTTCAAAGTTTAAATTTAAATCCCATTATATATAAAAAAAAAATTGAATTAAAAATTTAAATAACACTTAAACATAGTCATTATCATAGAAAAATGTGTTATATCCTCCAAATTATTTATGAGAATTGGAGAAATTTTTTTTATATATATGTATGTTATTTCATATTAAGTTGGACAAGTTGAGATGGAATGGTTTCACAAGCAATAAAATTGAGAGTGATAATTATTATATTAAAGTGTTTAATAATGTATTAAAGGGTATATTTGTAAATATTAAAGTGATAATAAAGTTGAAAGTGATAATTATTTTATTAAAGGGTATATCTGTATTGCAAATTAATATAAATATATTTGAAAAATAAATGAATATTTTGATCAATAATTTAACACAAAACTTAAAATAGAGTGCAAATAACAATACCTTATATTTTAAATACCTATTCAATATAATATTTGAAATAGAGTCTCTTTTATTAGTTTTGTTTAGGTAATATTTGAATCCTATTATGTAAATTGAAAAATATATACTAATTTATGATCAAATATAAAAAAGTAAGTACTTATTATAGGTACTTATATGTTACTCATCACCCCATAGTCACGGGTAATGAATTCAATATGTCTTACTCGATAGAATACGAATTATTTTATTATATGTATATTTATCCAATTCATTACGGGTAATGAGTTTAATATGTCTTATTCGATAGAATACGAATAATTTTATTATATGCATATTTATTCAATTCATCACGGATAATGAGTTCAATATGTTTTACTCGATAGAATACGAATAATTTTATTATATATATATTTACCCAATTCATCAATATCCGCACTGAGATTATCTCCATAGGTACCTAGAAGAGTGACGTGCCGTAAGGGTTATGGATTACATGCTGTGTTGAACAGATGAGAGTCTCGCATCTATTTGCATTTGTGTTGATGGGACTGGACTACATCTACATGCAGCAAAATTGCAAGTAGTTGCGTAGGTGAAAATTATGATTTACAATGACTTTTTGATATTTTAAAAAATATATAAAATTATAAAAATTATTTAGAAAAGTATTGATTTGACTGCTATAATAAAACAAATATATCAAAAAATAATTTTTATATTTTTTAATAATTCATTCTCTCAAAATATATAATAAAATTAAATAAAAAATATAACCAAACACTACCTGAGTGTTTTGGAAAAAGGTTTGAGAAATGTGCTTTCATTCTAAATTTTTTATGAAGATTGAAAAATATTTTTGGCAAACATAAGAGAATAGAGCCTAAGCTATTCTCTCTCTCTCTCTCTATTACTTTTTAGGGAGTCTTTTTTAAGGAAAAAATATATACATAACTCCTACAGTGGATGTCAATTTGATAATTATACATACATGGCTCCTACAATGGATGTCTTATATATAAACATAGCTACTACAATGGATGTCTACGACAAGTGACAACATCTTTCTTCCTCCATGAAGGACCAAATGATCAGAACAAACTGATGGAATACTGCAAACTGGGCAATGCACACAGATTGGGGAATTGCAGTTATAAATACTAAGAGGTTTACACCAACTCAAAAGATTGAAAGGGCGTTGGCGTGAGGTTGGAAAAAGCTCCTCCCAAAGTTTGGGTTGAATGGATAAAATTCACTTTAATAGATGCTTCACAAGTCGAGTTGAGTCGATCCAAAATTTATTTTTTAAAGTGCCGACAAAGTTAGGATTATGATGGTAACCTAATGATGAATCTCTTGGTTAGGGATTTGTTCAAAATAGACATTCATAAGAGAATATAAATTCCTCCAAATAAATCATAACCGCAAGTATGTATAGAATGATGTGATTTGATAAAAAAAATATATGATTGAGATAGTTTAATTCAAAATATCATGTCAATAATTAAGTTTTAGGGTCTGAATTGAGCCATATTGAGCTTGGCATGTAAAAAACATGTAGACAACGTAATGTTTGACAATTTTGCCTACCAGTTGAGTGTATAATTAATTAAATATGTATTTTGTGCTTATCCATACAAGGGACAGAAGGTACGCAAGCCACAAACTTGAAAAAATTTGTGCAAAGTTTGCCAACTTGACAAGAAAAAATCATCCAAGCAACTTGTCTAACAGGACAAATAACTCTTAGTATAAAAGGGGGCGAGCATTTGCATGGTAGGAAAGACTTAACTAAATAGAAATGGAGGGAACTAAGTGCCATCCTTTGCTGATGGGAGGCAGCTTGACACAGAGCAGAAAGTACACACATAATTTCTCTTCCTCTCGAATTCAATCACTAACTGCTGTGTGTGAAGCCCTCATACCTCCTCTTCCAACACTTAATAGTGAAGAAATAACTAACGAAGAATTGCATGAAAAAGCCCTTCACTCCTACTACATGTCTTCTGCTTCTCAGCCTCCATTCCCTGATGAGGTAAAACTTGCATTATTGAACTTTAGTTTTTCGACACACAACGGGGCTGGAGTGTTTGCAGCAACTTAAGGAAAATGCTTTTCAACTTTCAGTTGAATTTGAAGCTGTTATGAAATGTTCGAAAGTGATGTTTCTACTTTTAGTTTTTTAAAATTAAGTGGAAAAAAGTTAAAAGTAAAAGCGATGCTTACCTAACTTTTACAGCTTCTTGTACTTTTTACTATTATTTTCAAGAACTGTTGTAGTTTACTTTACCATTTTTTACTTCTTCAAAAGTAAAAGCTCTTATAAACACCCACCCATATTCCCTTTCATACTGAAAATTCATGCTAGTTTAAGACAAGCAATCAACTTTCTATTTGTGGTCTTATAATTTTCAAAAGTTTTTCCTAAACCCTTTTTTGCATTGATTTATGATTGGCAGGCTGCAGAGCTGCTGGTGAGGAGAGGGATACCTAAAGCTGTGTTGGTAGTTAGCTTAGTGTTGAAGTTTCTGTCAACCAGACTGGGCACCCTTTTGCTTTGTGGGGGTGCTTGTATGGATTGGAAGTGGCCATTTGTTCACAAGTTTTCTGAATTATCCATCAAGAAGAGAGAAGCCATCCTCCAAAAATGGTCAAGTGGAAATTTTCTGCTGCCTCTAAGAATTGTCTTCTACCTACTCAAAGTCACCTGCTTGTACACCTTCTTCTCTTTGGTAACTCTTCTTATCCATTCAAGTCTCGAATTGCGACACAAAAGGTGTTTGGCTAAATTTATTTAAAAGATTTTATAAAATTCTACATTTTCATGCTAGATCTTATTTTTAAAATAAGTTATTGAAGTGTTTAAATAAAATAAGATTTTGAAATTTATAAGATATAAATAAAGATAATTTTGTAATTAAATTTGATTAAAATTAAAAGAGCTTATTAAGATCTTAAAAATAAGTTAGAATTTTCTTAATTTTTTTCCCCTAAAAGGATTTATAACTTTTTAAAATAAGATGTTAGAATATTATAAGTACCATTTTACAAAAATTTATCAAATGCTTTCTAATATCGTATAAACTCTTACACATTTTAGAAGGTGTTTTGAGAAGCTCTCAATCTCATATTCAATCCATTCATTATGAAGCATGACAAAAATAGTTTTATACTTGTAGATGTATACATGTTGGACCTTTTGCATAAGAGTGAAAAGGATTTTAAAAACTTGAACAATTTCACATAGAAGGTATAAAGTAGATATTGAGCATTTTAGAAGCACCATGTTATTTCATAATTGATTGAATTAAGAAAGACCCAAAGTTAGGGATTTATTAATAGGTGCTATTACAACAATACTAATCAAAGAGCAATTGTGGTATCAATTAAAAAGATGATTGTTGCTATTGGACTACAAAATAATTTAGAAATTTATTAATATTCTTCAATTTCACATACTATAGCATATTGTTCAATTAGTTTATTCTGTATAAATACTTCGAACCACATAGTTTTTGATTATGAAAGATTTTATGTGTCTATAAACTATACATTGTCTATGATCCTAACTCTCTATACCACTAATTGAGTGCCTTTCTCCTGAATGTGAACTTGCTGCAGACTGATGAAAATTCACAGAATCCAGCATGGGAAGCAATTGGATACCAGGTAAAGCCTGTAGAAAAGCCAACAGACTCTCAAAAGGAGAGGCCACTGGACAAGGGCATCATAGAAGCCAAAAACCAAACTGAATTCCAACTAAAGGAATCCCTCGTTCAGAAAGGCCTACAAGTCACTGAAAATAAAAAAGACAACACCCTCAAGATCAAATGTGACGTAGTGATAGTGGGTTCTGGCTGTGGAGGAGGAGTTGCAGCAGCAGTTCTTGCAAATGCTGGCCTCAAAGTTCTAGTCCTAGAGAAAGGCCATTACTTTGTGGCTAGAGATTATTCTGGGCTGGAAGGACCTTCCATGAATGAGTTATATGCATCTGGAGGGATTTTTACGACTCTAGATGGGAAGTTTATACTCTTGGCAGGCTCAACAGTTGGGGGTGGCTCAGCTGTGAACTGGTCAGCTTCCATTAAAACTCCAAACCATGTTCTTGAAGAGTGGTCAGTAGAAAAGAAGATTTCAATGTTTGGAGGTGATGAATACCAGTCTGCTATGGATGAAGTGTGGAAAAGAATAGGTGTAACAGAGAATTGTGTACGAGAAGGCTTTCAAAACCAAGTGTTGAGAAAAGGGTGTGAAAATCTTGGTCTGAAAGTTGAGGGAGTTGCTAGAAATTCACTGGAGGATCATTACTGTGGTTCTTGTGGCTATGGCTGCAGAAGAGGAGAGAAGAAAGGAACTGATTCCACTTGGCTGGTTGATGCAGTCAACAATGGGGCAGTGATCTTAACAGGATGTAAAGCTGAAAAGTTTGTTTTGGTGAAGGAAAAGAATGAGAAATCAAGAAAGAGATGCAAAGGAGTGATAGCAAGTGTTGAAAGCAAGAGAATTCAACAGAAGCTGGAAATTGAGGCTAGGGCATCGGTTTCAGCTTGTGGTGCTCTTTTTACACCACCTTTGTTGTTGTCAAGTGGGCTGAAGAACAAAAATGTAGGCAGAAATCTTCATCTCCACCCTGTTTTATTTGCATGGGGATACTTCCCAGAATCTGGGTCAGACCTAAAAGGAAAAAACTATGAGGGAGGAATCATAACCTCCATCCATAAGGTGGTAACAGGAGAGCCTAATTTCAGGACCATTGTGGAAACTGCAGGATTCGGGCCAGCATCATTCGCTGTCTTTGTGCCATGGGTTTCAGGGCAGGATTTGAAGGACCGGATGGCAAAATACTCAAGGACTGCAATGCTGTTCACGTTAGTTAGAGATGTGGGTTCTGGGGAGGTCAAGGAAGAAGGCAGTATAAAATACAAGTTGGATGGATTAGACAAAGAGAATCTCAAAGCCGGGCTGAGGAAGACTTTGAGGATCTTGATTGCAGCTGGAGCCGTTGAGGTGGGAACTTTCCAGAGTGATGGACAAAGAATGGAGTGCAGAGGGGTGGGAAAAGAAGATATAGAGAAGTTTCTCAACATGGTTATGGCAGTTGGAGGACCAGCATCTGGGGGTAAGTATTGGAACATGTATTGCTCTGCACATCAAATGAGTAGCTGTAGGATGGGGACTACCAAGGAAGATGGTGCAGTTGATGGAAACGGAGAAAGCTGGGAAGCCAAGGGGCTGTTTGTGTGTGATGGAAGTGTGCTGCCTACTGCTCTTGGGGTTAATCCCATGATTACTATTGAATCGACTTCTTACTGCATCTCCAAGAAAATTGGAGAATCCTTGAAGAATGAAAAGAAAATTTAGACTGCTAGGAAAGTACCTTTTGTCTCCTTGTTCATTGAATAACAAGTGTGTACAAAATCAAAATATATGATTGCTTTCTTTGAGTTGAATCAAGAATAATTGAAGTCTTCTCCATAAATCAATGGAGATTAACAGCTTCTTTCTGCTGAAAAGCCCCTATTCTTGCAACTTAGGAGAAATTTTAATTAACATAAATGAAATTTTCACCATAAAGAGCAAGGGATGAAAGAGTGGCCTTGAGCAATTTAGACCAAAATGGTTGAAAAGATGTTTCAGCTTGCGGAGGCTTTAACTGCTTTCTCAGCTGCATCATCCAGATCGACAGCCGTAATCAAAGTCATACCACTTTCCTGTAAACCCAAAATGCTTTGGAAAAAATAAAGTTTTATTAGGTTATTAGGCTGTTTACGTCAGCAAAACAAATTTCCAACATGTGTGTGATTTCAAATTTCACCTTGAGAATTCTCTTGCCCTGGTCAACATTGGTGCCCTCAAGACAAACAACGCCGGGCACTTTAGTTGAACCTTGAACAGAAGCCCAAAAAAGGTTCAGAATTGTGCGTCAAAGGCTTTAAGTTACCAATAGTCAATAGCAACGGAGTAAGTGGACCAAATCATGCAACCAGTGGTAGTATTTTTCCAGAGCTTCAGCTCTAGTGCTTACTCTTTACATGCAGGTGTAACATTTACCAAAAGGGCAAATGAGAAAAAGAATAAAATAAGAGAATAATTCAAATCTAAGGTGAACTGGAAGGGGAAGCAGAAAGGCAAATCATAGACATCAAGATATATTAAAAGAAGTATTAAGGCACAGCAAAATCCAATTGATGCACGCCTTTACCTGTTTAGCAGCATTGACAATTCCACTGGCTATTACATCGCACTTCATTATCCCTCCAAAAATATTCACAAGAATAGCCTTCGCTTTCTCATCTGAAGTCAAAATTTTGAAAGCCTCCACAACCTGTTACCATATTCAGCTAAGTCAAGAAATTATAGATGCCGAAAACAATAGAAAAAGTCAACCATCAAACTTTGCTTGATTAGTCAAAATTCTAAAGCTGTACTCTCAAGATTATACCAGACTTATATTAATCATCACAATCATAGATGTCTGCACATATGAGTTATGTGGGTTCGAAAGGCAAAAAAATGGCACAAAGTCATGAAAGAGAAACAAAAGTTAGTGTTACCTGGGCTTCGGAAGCATTTCCACCAACATCAAGAAAATTGGCAGGAGTTCCTCCATGTAACTCAATAATATCCATTGTAGCCATGGCTAATCCAGCACCATTCACCATACAACCAATTTCTCCATCTAAACCGATGTAATTTAAGTCAGCCTTTGCTGCAGCAACCTGAGAAATTTTAAAACAATGCAACAACAAATGAATTAAACAATCTATAAATGAGATTCAGTAGCTAGCTTCTTGGAAATCATTGTATATCAAGGGCCATCTACCTCCCAAGGATCCTCTTGTGTTGGATCACGAAGAGCAAATATTTCTTTCTGCCGGAAAGCAGCATTATCATCAAAATTCAGTTTTGCATCAGCAGCTACCAACTGCTTATCAGAAGTCTCTGCAATAGGATTGATCTGTTAAACAATTAAACAAATTGTGGTCAAGTAAGATACGGTAGGAAGTTTGTGCAAGCTAATGCACATTATAAATCTACAGAACCTATAATTTTATAAAACTAAAATTGAAAAACACTTCAGCAAGAAAGCAAATCACTCAGCCACCTCCAATAATGTGCAGTTGCATTTGCAGAAAACTTCATATAATTTCTTCACTTGTTCAATAGAAGCATTTCTATCAGCCAACTTGGGAGGCAGCCCATCAACTGCCTTGGCAGCATCCTCATCAGCAATTCCAGTGAACACATCAATAGGTACCTGGGTTCGCAAAAAATAGATGCGTGCAACTAGAATCAGATCCAAAAAGAGAATTTTCCACGCCAAAGCAAGATATCAGCTAGACAGTAACCTTTACAAGCAATTCTGGATGTTTCTCAGCAAGATCTTCAATACTGGTTCCTCCCTTTTCACAAGCAATAATAAGCTGCAAAATATCATTTTAAATTTACTGCTTAGAACAAAGAACATAATGTTAGCCTAATGAGAGATAATTATGCGTAAGCAAACTGCCAATGTATAGAGACTCTGATTGCCAACTTCTATCTCATATTGCAACAATTACACACCATGACTGACAGAAGGACTTTTTGAACACAAATATCACAAGGGAACCTTCAATAAGCTTATTAAATTGCCTCCCATAAGGTTTTTCAGGATAACTAACTTCTAGGCACAAGTCATTCAAAAGCCTGACTTGTGGATTATGATAATCTTACCAGGTAACATAGGTTCCAAAAGATAAGCTTTTGTCTGTTGGTTACTACAAGATTCACTTTGGACAAAGCCACAAATTAACACATTGGTGATAGCAAAACTTATACACAGTAGCATTTTCAGCAAAAGCAAATTGTGTGCAGTAAGCTATCAAGAATTTTATGTTCTTCATGGTCAAGCATCAACAAGCTTCAAGCAAGGTCACCAGTGAAATCTGGTGTTCATGAAACTCTTTGATATACAAAGGAAAAACATTGGAACCACATGCAAATTCGTGTTAGAAAGATGTTATGATTCTTTCTGCTTAGTATACAGAAAAAATTGGCGTAACATCAGAGTGATTATTTTTAGAAAACTTCATAAGCCAATTATTGCAACAAGCAATCTTTGCATTCCTGCACTTGGTATAGATGGTAAAAAAAATCTATCAAGATAAATAATAAATGAACAACACGTGGAAGGATCTGAGGCTGCATGATGACATAGCAAGTCAGACAGTCACTACTTTGAGACACGGTACAAGTAACACGGGATACCAAGCAAAATTCATTGAACAATCAAAGCAAAAAAAGACCTGTGATTTCCTTTCTCTGCTAAACAAACCAAACTTCGACTAAAATATTAAAAACTTTGACCATCTATTGAAAATCTATAGAACAAGCATTAGCTAATCATCTTTAGGAACTTACGGGACCAGAAGATTTATGATCAAGGGTAATGGCAAAGTACATTTCATTGACAAGTGATAACTTCTCGCGCAAATAAACCTGCAATCAGGACATCATTCAATGGACTTTCCAAGGCAGATATGACCATTAACAGGAAAGCAAACTTGCAAATTAATAAGGAATTTGGATTTTGACCAAGTACACTTCCTAGCATTGAAAGCCAACAATCCTACCTCTAATGGCAAGAAAAGAAAAACACCCAGCACCAAAAAATATTTGACGAAACTCCTCTAATTTTAACTATATTCACTAAAAAATTGTCATTGCTAATATTTTGTAAGCTTTAAATTTTATTTTTTTTTCCCAAACACTTCTCGAGTTTATTCCTATGATATGAGCTAACATCTTATAACCTCTAAAAATATTCTATAAAATATAGAAATGTGTAATAATATCCTTTGAGTAAATTTTGTCCAACACCAACTCAATTTAGCTCCTCTAGATGACTATGAACACAAATATTATTACATTGCAACAGAAAGAACAAAGTAAACTTTGTTTTAATTTTCAAGCTGTTTTAATTAAATGAAGGCAATGAAGCTAATGGCAATACATATGATGTGAGAAAAACAACATGCTGGTCTGTCCAGAATGGTCCCTTTGACTAAAATGGCGGGAAAACAAAAGGATGTTAGAAAAGATGGAACTTCCACGCCTGGGACTCACTTTTGTACACAATAATTCTGAGGGAATTAAAAGGTAAGGCCCTTAACTTCTATAATTTGTTGGGACATTGTAATAGTGACTTGTTTAAGGTTTTCTTGTTGAGTTTTCATTCTAATCAAATGTTGTAGTAAGAGAGAGTATCATGATTAGTTGTGGCTATCATTCTTACATACTTTTTTCTCAATTTTTTTTTTAAATTTAGCACATGCGCGTATTAAAAGTTCATGAAGATTCGAATACAAAACCATATTTATATGTATGATGGTGATGCCGTTGAGTCAATTGGCCATCCGACTGCCTCTTATTTTCTCATTTCAAATCATGGCTCTAAACGTTCGTAAGTTTGTCTATTTACATGGGGCATTGATGTGATTTAAAAAAATAATTATTTTAAGGGTTGGATCAAATTGATCTTTTAAGTTCTTGAAACAAATTAATCATAATTGATGGCCATATTGTATTAATATGAATGAAATAATTTATTGAGTGTACATCGTGAGTTGGAAAAAATTATTATTTTTTTTATCTTTATTTTAATGTAAAGAATGTGGGAAGAAAAGTGCCGAAAATAATCAGATACAGTAAATGTACTACATATTTGTAGATATACATTAATAATAAGAATATTTAGAGGGAATTGTCGCCTGATGAATAACGAGTAGTCGTGAATATAATATAATCAAAATAATTCAAATTTATGATATTCGACAAAATAATTTGGATCATAAGTCGATGGGATCAAATTGCTTCAACATGGCAACTTTTTTAAGAGTGATTACAAAAAGTTTTCGATTCTATAAAATATTCGATTTCGTGGAGAATTAAAGTTGAATTCTTTAAGAATGCAAAATTCCTGGGTTGGTCACGATTGGACCATGTCAATTGGGGCCCCCATGAATTTGGTAATTTCTTGTTCATACCATTATATCTAATGTATCATATTTAAACTTATTCAAATGACCCATTTGTCATATGATTGCCTCTTATGAAAAAAGAATACAAATCATATTAATTAAAAAGGAAGTATTAGTATTAGTATTAGTTGTAGTTAAAACTAAATAATTAATAAGATCCCATGTATTTAAAGATAGTGCATTTAAATTTCTGAATTATGTTCTGCGTTTAATGATTGATTATCGATGATGAAATACTTTTATACTTATTGATTATTGAATTATTAATGATAATTGAAATAAATTATTGATCCACGTGATTTAGATGATCTTAATAGCCTCAGAACTTGCAGCTTCCATGAATATGGCATGAATCTTTACTCACAATTGAATAAGAGTAGGGATATTAATTTACCAAGCTTAGTTGAACATATATAAATTAGGTTAAATTAATATTATCATCTATTACCCAGAAAAATGTGAGTCACTTTTGTTGATTATATAACCGAAAAACAAATTAAATGATTTGATATTTAATATATATTTTTCTCTTCTAAAAAACTTATAACTTGATTTAACTTGTTAACAATTATGAAAACAAGACGTTATTCAAACTCTAACTCATTCCAATCTCGTTGAACTCATTCAAACTTAAATAACTTAAAAATAAAATTAATATAATTTCATTCTTTTAAATTCTCGTTATCCTTATTATTCAAGTAAATTACAAATTACTAAATTAGACAACAATAATATAACAAAAACAAGTTCTTAGAGTAGAAGTGATTTATTTTGCCTTTTATTCATCACAATGTATAATTTTTAATACATCATTATGTCAATGCTCAAACATATTCAATCTAAACAATTACGAATGTCTATACATTCGCATTAATCAAACAATTTATAAATGAATTCTATATTTAAATACCAAAAAGACTTTATGAATTACGGCGTTGGAATCAATCCTTTCAAGTTAACATTTCGGATCTTCTATTTCAATGCATGTATCATCTTTTATATAGTGTACTAGCAGTAGTCACACGTGATTTTCACATATATAGAATAATTTTTTAGTAGTATATGTTTTTGTACAACTAAAAGTACCATGTTTCTTATATTCAACATAAATTGAATATTATTATTAGAGATGATTATATGTTCATAGATATCAATAATAATTGCAATCATAAGAAAAATTTATTGTTGTGTATCTTAAAAACTATATCACTTCAGGAAATTAATGAAAACCAAATATTTCATAAAATAATAAAAAAATTTGATGCATGAATGGCTGTAGGAGAAAAGATGGTGTTTCTGGGTACATAAATGATTATGGGAAAAATTATGAGAGTTTTTTTATATGTATATTGATAGCTATAGGATAGATAATAAGATTTTCTAGTACATGGGTGGTTAAAAAAAATAATAAGAGTTATTTGTAAGTAGAAGGGTAAGTTTGATAATTTACAAATTGGTATCATGACTACCTTTGGAACACAAATTTTCAATTTAATCCTCAATGCGATATTTCCAAGTCTATTTTGGAGAAAATTAAAGGATAAATTTTGCAAATGTTCATTAGTAATTTTCATTTGTAATATAAAATACCTTTTTTTTTTATAATAGTAGTATAGATATATATGTTGTTGAGTAGCCTTCGACGTGAAACAAGTTTTATATATAAAATGTATGGTTGAAAGTTTAAATTTAATAAGTTTTTAATTTGTGTATATATATAATTAATATATATGCCAATTAAAATGATATATTATTAAATGGAATCACGAGGATTTGGGGAGCCATTTTTGGACAAATCAGTCAGGTCCGGACGGCGACAGCAACACAATAGTTCCTCGTTCAAAAAGAAGAGTGCCAGAAGTGTGAAACCATCTCGATGTCCACACCAAATAATCAATGCACACTTTCAAACCCACTGGAAAAGAAAAGGGGTCTCAGACAGCGACAAGCAAACAAACATTTGTCTATCTGAGACTGAGAGGTAAAAGAAACTCAAGAAGAAACCTGGACAGATTTTCTGTCTGCCTACCGTAAAGCAGAATCAATTATTACAACCTTTGTATTGGCAAACACTAGTAGATTTTCTTTAAAACCCTTCAAAATCTTGACTGGCCCTTTTCAAGAATCAGTAGTTTTGAGCATTGCAACTGGTGTGAAGATGGAAGGTGGAAAGATAGAAGTGGGTGGGCCATCTAGTGGGAAGGGCTCAGTTTCGGCATTGACTGGAGAAGAGAAGAAACTAGAAGTGTTGATGAAGGAAGAAGATGGAGCTTTTGTTGAAGAACAAGAAGAAGAAGTAGAAGAAGAAGATAATGGCAATCAAGAAGATAAAGGGGTTTTTGAAAATTTTGTTCCTGGTCCTCTTCTACCTCTCAAAGAGCAGATTGAGAAAGACAAGGTTTGGTTTAGTACTTCTGTTTTACTGGTCCCTTCTGGGTGGCTTCTTGCATTTTATCGAACTTTTTCTGCCATTGAGATTACAGTTTTCTTGATCTGGAAAAAATTTAATCTTGCCAGCTTAGTTTGATCTGGTAATTTTGCAATTGCCTATGCTGCACTATGTTAGAACTACCTAGTTGTTTGGGAACAAAAGAAGAAAGAAGGAGAGATGAATTGCATAAGTTGATTTTTTGGCTTTCTGAGTGCTGTTTTGTTGACCAGTTGAGTGGTATTAGTCCAAAAACTCGTCTTTAGTTCAGATTACAGGCTGCAAGTTGGATTGACCACTGGCCAGCTTTTCGTCAGTAAATTTATTCCCTGGGCCTTGTACACACTGCTAGTCCATCACCAGTCCATCACAATATGAGAGCTGGTAATACTGATTAACTGCCGGTCAGCCGGTCATCCGGCGGTAAAATTTATTCCCGGGCTTTGTACACACTGCCAGTCCAACACACTATAGGAGCTGGCCATACCAGAAATCTTTAGCTGAATCTCTAGGAGGTTGATGCAAAGGAAGGACTAGTAGGAGTGAAATAATAAGAGTTCCAACCAATAAGACTACTAATGAACTTAATAAAACGACAAGGGCCTGCAACAGCTACCTAGTTTTTGAGACCCCATTGTATGTTCTATCCATAATGGAGTTTTTGCATTCTCAAGTGATCATCCCAAATTGTGCTAAAAGAAGAAAATTGGCTAAAATTGTTAATCAATCTACATTAGCGTATCTTTTATATGTCAACTTTTATAATACTTACCTGATTGCTTCCCTCTATGTTTTTCTCAGGAAGATGAGAGCTTAAGAAGGTGGAAAGAGAAGCTGCTTGGTTGCCTAGAAAGTGATTTGAATGGTTTGTTTGAAGCATTTTGATGGCTAAATGTGTTTTAAGTTTAATTCATCTTGTTATGTTTGATTCCTATTGCATCTATTTTTTCAGGGCAAATGGAGCCAGAAGTTAAGTTTCACTCAATTGGAATCATATCCTCTGATTTTGGGGAGATTAGTACTCCATTTCCCATCAGTGAAGCCCAGAGCAAGAACCTACTTTTTACACTCCAGGAGGGCTCTGAGTATCAGCTTAAGCTGACGTTCTCTGTTCTTCATAACATTGTATCTGGCCTTGCATACACAAATACTGTTTGGAAGGGTGGACTGCAAGGTTTGGAGTTTAACTCTACTTACTTCATTTAGCATTAGATGATCTTTAATTCCTTCATAACAATAATGTTGCTACATAACTTATGGAAAACTTAGAGGATCCATTAGCTCAGAAAAGGATATATTGTTAGTATCTGTAAAAGTGATCCTTCCCCACATTTGGCTATAAGAAGATCCCCTGAATTAGAATATCTTGTCATGGTTGTAGTCGAAAGGTTATGAATCGAATTACAAGTCCAATACAGTGTCTAGATTTCGAGAGGCAATACATTGTGCCCCCATATATATATCATTGGTTAGCACACAAACAATCAATGTTTGGATAAAGATCGTTTTTGGTGTCACCCCATTCCTAAAACTCACAAATACTTGTGATTAGGGGGATAAACGAATGGATTAATAGGGATGCATAGACAAGGAGACCAAAATTACGAATAGCTGATGGATTGCCAATAGATGCAAATAGCTCCCTTCGCATCTCGACATTAATTGTAGAGTTCTTTCCTTAGGGATCACGAATTTGAATTTCCGCAGATAGGTATAGAGTTTGATTTTGAAGTTGTGTCAATGTGGAAAAAAGTTCATATGTTTGTTTTTATATCACTCCCTTTGATTTGGGATGGCAGTTGATCAAAGCAGAGGAATGCTGGGCACTTTTGCTCCTCAGCGACAGCCATATGTGCACACATTAGAGGAAGAGACGACTCCATCTGGAGTTCTTGCACGAGGTGTGTACACAGCTAAGCTAAAGGTGTGTGCACTTCCCCAGTCCCAACTGGTTTTTTCTTTTTCACGGAGAAATTAAGGATTTGAGTTCAGTTTGATCCTATGGTTAAGGGCTTCATAATCAACTGACCTTTGTTAATTTTGGGTTCATGTAACTTGTGCAGTTTGAGGACGATGACAAAAGAAGCTACATGGAGCTTGATTACTCCTTTGAGATAAGAAAGAAACACTAGCCTAGTTACCAGTCCTTGTTTTTTCAGTCATTTTCTGTATGTTAGGCATCAAGGAAAGAAAATGTTCCCTTTGTTTCTTGTGTGGATGAGTTGATCTAAACTGAGATATTTGGATTTATTCAGCTGCCAGTGTTGGACTATGAACTACAGAGAAAAGATATGTTTTCAGTAATTTCAGTGTCATCCATTACCCTTGAATTCCTTGAAGTGCAGGAATGTAAAATCTGCCAAGTAATGTACATCTACAGTTGAACAAATTATGAGAAGTACTATATGGGCTTCAAGTTCATTGATAGCAACCAGCATGGGGGTTGCATTTGTTGTGAGATTTAACCCAACACTTTTAAAGCGCAAGTTCATAGGAATCGTGAACCATTTGTGTTCATTAGCTGGCGACAATTAATAACCATATATATATATATATATATTTATATGTATTTGAATTTCAGAAAGTACTTCTAAATTTTATTCAATTTAATTCAATATGTTATAAATGAGCATATTGCAACTATGCACCATCTGCATCTCTTTAGGTCACTGACTGATGATGGTTATGCATTATGAGGTTGTTTGGGTGAATTTATAGATCTTTTAAAATATTTTATAAGATGATTAAAAATATTTGGAATTTTTTTTTAAGAATGAGTTTATAAGTTCTTAAAATAAGATATTAACATTTTATAAGCTCTTTTAAAAAAACGTAAGAATACTCTAACTTATTTTAAGGATTTTAACAAATTTATTTATTTATAATTATTTTAATTACAATATTGTTATTATTAATAGTTTAAAAGTTCTAAAATCTTCTTTTATTTAAATACTTTAACAACTTATTTTAAAAATAAGATGTAACATCTTATAGGCTCTTAAAATATTTTATAAGACGTATAAGCTTATAATATGTTTTAAATAAGTTTAGCCAAACACCTTCTATATTCATTCATGGCACGAGTTAACGACAATCATGAACCATCTATATCTATATTTTTGGAGGCACCTCTGTCTTTCAAGAACTTCAAGAGCATGAAGAGCCCTGATAAGGAAACTATCAAGAACTTGACAAATGAAACCTATTAAGACAATAGTATGATGCACTCTTGAGTAACTACTACCAAATCCTTTCCCCCCTCCTGTCTAATATATATGTGCTTCCACTTTGGTCCTCAATTGCATGCAATAATACAACATTTGTGTAATTATAGGTCGCCCCAAAATGGCAAACAGTACATCTTCAGTTGTCGAACAAATGTACACATAGTTAAAAAAAACTGTGGAATTGCAGCAAAATCTTGCATGCTGATCCTGATACTCCTTGGGTATACAAACGGAGGCCCTTATCATAATTCGGCTTTTTGAAGCTCTTCTTTTTCAAGCAACATGGTCATAATGTGTTTTGGGAGTGCTTTCTTTTGGGCATATTTACCTTGAGCACAAAACATTTTACCCGAAGCCAAAAG
>JACGDI010000843.1:594695-607841 GCA_014898725.1 Jacaranda copaia
TTTTTTATTATTGTCTTTAGTATATATATTGTTGGAGGATTTCAATGTTAAGAAAAACTGTTTTGAAGGGTGAAAACGGGTAAACAACTTAGAATACTATGTCAAGACATTCGATTCCTCCAATGTAGGATAAATCCAGTATCATGATTCATAATGCCTACCAATGCATGTCGAACAATACCTCAACATTATTGGAGTTTCATCTTTGGTGATGAATTTGGTTATTGTCATAATCCATAACTTCTAAAGCAGTACAGTCCTTCAAATTTTGCAGAATTCTAGTTTAAACTCAGCATTGAGAGAGAAACATATTCGTACTTTATACATAATGCAACAACAGGTCAGCTGAAGAATTCTTTAGCCTGCAGCTTTGTCCAAGATGAACATCTCCAAAAACATATCTACATAACCATATCCAAATTGTAAATTCAGTGATAATGCAGAGACCTACATTTTTATAGGATAAATTGCACTTGGGATATAAGTAGACCTGTATTCACAATGCTCAGGCCATGCACACCGAGCTTTTCCATAATCCCAATAGCAGTCCTCATCTCTCAGAGGTCCCCGTGTAGCTGTTTTTGTGAAAAATCATAAAGGCAATAAAAAAGTTGATGATGGTAATGGCAATTATGAAAAACAGATGATGGAGGAAAACCTTTTGTGACAAATTTGGATTTTTTATCTGGATGAATATCATGCCACATCTCAAGCCACAGTTCCCTCATTAATACTGAAGTTCTAACAATGTTCCTGTGATTTGCTGGGCACAAGATAATTTAATCAGCAGAAAGAAATGAATAAGCTGGAAAGATGTAATTTAGCCCAAAGTTCAAAGTGAGGCACAATTTTTATGTAAAAATAGGTCATAGTACAAGAATATACGCCAAACAATGAATTAACAGGTCTTTTAATCATATGATGGTCTTCAAACTAACGTAGTTTGGCCTATTATAATCTGGATATCAGGAACAGAACACAGTATTGTAAGACAGACAATTGGATTTACCTTTATCAATCTCCCAAACTGCCGTTCTTTTTCCTGGAAGGCTTTCAGAATCTTCATAATAGGTTATGTACTTCACTCTAGGAGATCTTGTCATGTTGTGAATGATATCCATTTCAGGCTGATGTTCAACATTTAAATGCACTTGGACATCTGAACCATCATGTTCTGACTGCAGTTTGTCAATGGATTTCTTGTTAACCAAATCTTTAACATAGCATTAGCTGAACTGGACAAAAGATTGATCCGAAAGAGCTGATATACTAGTTTTACTTGTTAATCATCTATGGCCGACTTTCGCAGTTATCTATGTAAATTTTATAGCAAGATATATCAAGGAAGCAAGAGACAACATCCGTAACAATACCTTTCAGAATTCAAGAATTTAAATATAAGTCAGTAAAAGGTGCAGCATGGTGGAATGGGTTCATTAGTAAACAATGACAAAGTTGGAAATTTTATTCTCTACTCTTTATTTCATGTTTTATGCACAATGACAAACTATTGCCCTTAAGAAGCAAGAGCAGAAACATCATTTGGCTTGAGATGCAGCAATGTAATCACGGAAGTATTGGTAAAGTTGAATAATATGTAGTGAATTCAATAGATCCAATGGAGGCAGTATAGAGAGCATAAATTTCACTTGTCAAACACCTGGGGAGCTCTTGTTATGTTTACTTTTGGTCCTAGCCAGTTCTTGCACCAAGAGAGGGAATGATATGGTACCTACGAACCAGATTGCCGTCAGTAAGTGAAGGAACCACACAATAGATATTAAAGCATTCTATAATTCCAACTCTATGCTTATCATACCGTCTCGTCCCCACTTGCTGCACCAGGGTTTCCTTCAACTAGATTCCCTGACCTAAATCAATGACAAATACCTAATTAAAACCAAGGAATTTGTAATAACTACCAGCCAATGCAAATCAAAAAGAGTTCATTAAACAAACAAATTCAAGTAAAATAACGGCAAAGTCTCAAACTTTGTGTTCCTGTTTGATGGTTACAGTTTCGTAGAATGCCCATTTTCAAGCTTATCACATAAAGGGGCTCCCAAAACTATCAAATCCACTTTATTAGGAACTAAAATCCACTTCCCACCCAAGGCATCCAGGATATTGGTCATTCTCATGTTGATTCATTCTCGGTCTTTCCATTCTTTGGTCTTTTGACTTGCACAAATTTATAAAGGATGATACCGAGAGAAAAAAAGGTTCAATCTTTCAATGATTGTTTCATATAACAATGAGAAGAAAACGCTTTCTTCAATAATGTTAACATTGACCAAATATATTAATTGGCACCAAAAGAGGAACTGAAATATCAACAGAAATAAATGTGCAGTTCTTCATTCCATGCTGTTCAGATGTGCTAAGTCACCTGGAATATAGAGATCCTTCTATCTCATATATTACATCAGTTATTATCCAGTTATCAGGATAAGGCTTCCCACTTGGTGCAAAATAGTAACCAACCTGTTTTGGCACATGACAAGAATCCCAAGACATCATTGATAAAAGTCTGGCATAACATGAGTTCATGACAAGAAGTATCATTCTATTAATGAACTAGAAAAATATGGAAAAAGCACCACAAAGAAACAAGTGAACCTCTGTTTTTGAATCTATTCCATATATGCAAAAGATGTTCTTCAGAGGGGGTCTATCCCAAGGTGTTAAAGGATTTAGAACTGGATCACCATGATATGACCTGAAATATAATAAAGATTAACAGAAAGCTTTGGCCGTAAGGCCCCATTGTACAGATCATTGACCTCTTTTTAAACTTTTTGATGGGGTCAAATAAAGGGAGGAAGCATCGGGATAAAAAACTTCTAAATACAGTAGGAGAACATCAATATTGTAATGGATAATAAACATAACAATGATGTTCTCAACCTACATTTCCAGGACAGAGATTCACATCATATTTCTATCAAAACAGGAGAATAGAAATATCTTGCCTATTTTAGAAACATTCTGAAATGAAAGCATGGATAAGCATAACAATGGGGACAACTTACTCTTCTAATTGGTACAAGAGTCTTTTACTGTCAGGGTCATAATCTGCTATAGTTCTGAAAAAGGTTCCATCTGACACTTCACGGGCAGAAAAGGATAACTGAATTGGAAATCCACATTCCATGTCAGTCAGGTTAGCCTGTGCTACCCCTATAAATGAAGGATAAGCTTCATCTCCTGACAAGGCAGTAAATGGAGCGCGTTAAACCACAGAAAATGAAAACTGCATGCAAGACTTCGTTTCATACCTTGAGTAGATGGAAGCTCAATATTGATTATATTTGTTGGCCATCCGGAGTAGTTTGATTGAAACTCATGTTCATCACAATATGCATGATGCCCCTTTTTGCTTCCAGCAGAGAAATGCTTTAAAAATATGTTCTCTGTTCTACAATGTTTTGAAAATGGCATCATCCATGGGGAAGAGCCAAATGAATTGAACATCAAACGAGCAGTTCCCTGATATTTGTGAAGTTTTATAGTAAGCAGGAGTTGTTACAGGTATCAAAAGTAAAAGGGAGACAATTTTGCACCTTCACCTCCTACCTTCCAACTTCAAGACATTCAGCCTAGCCTACAGAAGACATTAAGCCTAAATCATGAAAATTCGTCTTTCACTGATCCACAGGGGAAAAAATGCTTTGACAAGACACCAGATGGATCTAAAGATATAATCCTGAGATCATAAAGCTACTTCACAAGAATTTCAACATTTTTCACAAACAACTAATCTTGGGAGAGAAGGAATCATAAGAGATTTGAGGAGCTCAAAGTTCAGCAGCTTGTTCAACTAGCTAAACATGTAAGGTCATGTCAATTCCCATACTAATCCTAGAAAAGATTGCTAGGAACAACCAGCAGTTATATAAATGCAGATACAGGGAACCAAAAAATCTTGGCCCTAAGGAATATTAAATTTACTAACAAAACCAATATACCAAGAATGTCTGCATCAAATAAAACTATCAGCAAAAGATAGTAATTTAGATTTTGGAGATCATACAAACCTCAGAGATTGGGAGACCAAATGTATATCCCGATAATGTTGCTTTGACAGTCTCAATTGCACCAAGAAGAGGAGCTCCTGAAGCCAATTGAAAGGGAAAAAAATACATTCAAATTCATGCTACAATAATTCTAAATATTTGATCTATTAGTCAAACCAAGTCCAAGCATACCAACAGCAAAGTAGGCATGAATGTGGTCATCCAGCCATGCAATATAGTTTTTAGGGGCAATTTCCAATTTCAACCACTCCAAGAAGTATCTGAAGACATTATTTCCCATTGAGTGAGCAAAAACAATGGATGGCCCCCCACGTAGCTTAAGAGCAGTTTCAAAGGTCAGTCTGCAAAATTGAAAGCATATCCAATCTTTCAATGCAATCTAATTAAAGACAGCCCCTCAGTAATAAATTTATAATTAATTTATGTCAGAATATATAAGGCCAGCCTCTTCTAACCGGCATCATACACTGAAATGTAGAAGGAAAATTTCTTTAAATTGCAAGAGAAGGGGAAAAAAAAAGCCCTTACGCCCCATTTGGTTTCGTTCTCAAACTCCATTTTCACATTTTCTACTATTTGAAAATTGAAACACATCACTTTATACACATTTTCCCAGCATATTTTCATTTTTATTCTAAAATATATTCCCTAATAACATATATATCTTCTCTCTCTATTATAATTATTACTATCTCTCTTCATATATAACCTTCTAAACCCAATATAATTATTACTTTTTCAACAATCTATCCAAACACAGCCTCATTTTCAACTTATTTTCACTAACTACTTTTTCAAATTTTGAAAATGATGGAAATGAAAAATGAGAATGAAAACAAAACAAAACGGGCCCTAGAAACTCAATAACATCTAAGAGCATTCTAATCTCAGATTATTTCTCATAGTGTCTTTCAAGTTCTGTTCAATTCTTTATTCTCTTTTTCCGAATGGTGGTATGTATGAGCGTTTAGGAAGTTTTTGCTTTTGTGGAATGATGCAAGAATCAAATCATGTGCTAACATAATGTATAACTAGACAAGCTAGTATGAGATGGTCAAGGTGAATACTTTAATTTATGAAAATAAAGATCCCGCTCCTCAAGTTTGGATGGTGATAATCTCCAGTCATATGGAACTGCAATTATGGCATTGGCCTCTATACCAAACTCAATGCACCACTTGACCCATTCTTTCCAGACTGAAGAAATAGGACCTGCAGAATAGATGATTCAATCACCAGATACAAACTATGTCCATTGCATGAGTAATGAGATCATGTCACTACAAGACTGAGTGGCTTCCCATCAATCAAACTTCTAATTCTGAATTTTGACCCTTGAATGACTACTTTAAATAAAATCATAACAGAAAGTGCCAAAGCCATGGATTGTAAAGAACTTCACTTGTGAACCATCAGAATATAATGCAACTTCTTAATGAAGAAGAACAAGAATAATGAGCAACAAAATGATGGGGTTGCTTCTGCAGTAACATTTTTCATAATAATACTTCTTAAACCTTAGACTTCTACTCAGAATTCTGTATACAAAATTCTCCAAAACATACCTGTAATGTAGCCTGGATCAAGTTCCGTAATAGCAGAAAGACCACTATCAGGGCGCGACTTGCATTCGGGATGATCTTTTTGGTCATAAGGATCTAGTACCATGCATTTTAGCCAGCAATTTACAGCAGATAGAAGCTGAAAAATATAGGATCAGTCCATCAATCAGTACAATAAAGAAATGAACCAAATGCGAATCACACAAGATAGATAAGCACATTCACTAATTAATAGATATTGAGAAAAGGAAAGTAATCTGTTCATTAGAGTTTAGTCCAAACACTAGTGAGTTAAAAGATCAACTTTCTCCTCGACAAATTCTCCTTCAAATACTCCTACCTCAATATGTCAGTATCACTTGAATCCACAACCAAACTAACTGATCTAATGACATAAAAAAATTTAAAGACAATGTGTTATACAACTTCAAAATATTAATCCTTCTTAAATATTATTCAAATACTTTGTAAACAAATTTATGAAATGTTAAATAATCATTCAAATACATTTAAAAACAGTGAAAATTTTCAACAACATCGAGTAGACATTCATTCTCGGATAGGACAGAGGTGGCAGTATATACTTCTCTTGGACCAATCATTCATTCACATAATTTCACACTTGATATAATCAGCAATCTATTAAAAAAAAAAAAGGAAAAGGCACAAAATAATCAAACAAACGCCACGAACCAAGATGGAATTGGAATTTGCAGAAATCGTAATACAGAAATCAAGAGAGATAAGGAAAGAAAAGGAGTGAGAAGTGGTCAGAGAAAGAGAGAATGAAGAGAACCGGAGGAAAATGCTAAGCGACTAAATTAAAACTAGAGACTGTAATCTAACAGTAATTCCATCTAAAAGGGATCATTGTCCCAAGGATCTAAGAGCTGAAATCCATTACCTCTGCTGTAACAATTGAACTTAAGGTGTTTGCTTTGTCCTGATAGTGAACTTTCAACTAAAGCAAAAAGGGATCCCAGTTATCTTTCTTTCTCCCACCATTCTATAATCATAGCTAACTTTGCTGCTCCATTTTGACCTGAATGAGTGTAACCTGGTGGGGGGCCAGCCTTTCCATAACCCGAATGATTCTGGCTAGCATTGGCGGAAGGTGCTGGAGGGAATACCTGTTGTTCCTACTCCTACTTTTCCCTCTCACATGCCTATCTTCTGCGCCTGCTGTAATCCTCATCTTTTAACTATGGCAAATTGGCAGCAAGGGATTTTTAGCTTACAATAACAACATGGTGGTTCAGGGGGAGGCCGTGGCATGGCCAAATGTGATTCCAAGCTCTTCCTTGAGTTATTTTTAGTAGTGAGAAAACTCAATAACAAGCCAGCATTTTCAGGATTAGACATACTCATCTCCTCAAAAATTTTCATTCAAACCCGTGCATTCAAGAACTACAGCAATCCCTGTAATCCAAAATTGACACTTGATATATTGAGAAATAGATAAAACCTAAAAGAATGCTTTGGCATTGATCAATCAAACACCCTCCATCCCCTTTCTCAACAAGAACTTTACTTTTTGTTTCAGTTATTTCACCAAACACAAATTGGTTTTGATGCACATGTGGCTCCTCTTGGACAAATCTATGTCACTTGCAACTTCATTTGCTCCTTTCCAAGGAATTTGAGTTCTGCTCCAAGATATTCCAGTTTTGAACTATTAGATTTTGAATTCCACTGGTTCCAAAATGATTTCAATTCTTCATTAAGTCGGGGTATCATTAATTCTACTCAGTTCTTCATGGTTGCCTCATATGAATCCTCCATCAAATGGATTATGGTTGCTTCAAATGAATTATACTGCATGGACAGGAAGGGCGCGTCCCTGATAACCAAACTGCTCTGATAACACTTGTTATAAACCAAGATGAATCAACAGTTGCATAACAGAGAAATTACCATATCTTGGGAAGTTATCTTTTAGTGAGGATATTACTAACAGTAATTTCCCATTTAATTTGATATTTTCACTTATGCCTTTTCCTTACTAAATCCGGAAATAGAAATACAGCATAAAGAGAAAAGGAAAAGAACAGAAGCGGAGAAAAAAGATTCAAGAGAATAAAGAGAACCCATTAAAACTAATTTCATTAACATCCAAAAACTGATTAATATTCCTTTTTTAACAGGTGTTTATTCTTCCACAGTCAGCTGATAAAGTGCTAATCCTAACTGTCTCACAAATTACGCTAACCGACTAAACTAACAGACATAGTGACTGCGAATCCTAACAAAACAAGAAGCCAAAAAAATGTCGGAACCAAAAACTGAAAATGCCAAACGATTCAAAGCAAAATAACAGAATTCTTTACATACTTTAGTTGAGTCGAGCCAGACTAAATCAAGGGGGTTAAAGTCGAGAGGAGAGAAAGGACAGTCTAAAATCGACCACGCTCTTAGCTGAGTGGAAGCGAAGCCTGGTATTATTATCCCCGACAGCTTCCCATAGTCTCCGGTGAAATCACCACCGTCGCTTCCGCCTCCACCTCCGCCACCCGCCGCCGGTCTCAGGAGAAGGAGGAGAAGCGTCGCGGCGAGGGGTGTGATAAGGCGTCGTCTCATTGGCTGGACGAGGCTGCGTTTGAATGCCGGTGTGGCGGACTGACTTTTCCGTTCAGGTACATACAAATTGTTTGTTAGAGCTTTAGTGAATTTACGAATATACCCTCAGTGAGTTTACTTTTCTGAAGACCGAAGATATATAAGTGGATCTATGGGTGGAGGCTCAAGACTCTGAGGACTACGGATAAGAGCGCTGCCAAAAGTCAAAAGGGGGAAATTTACTTGCGTTTACCCCCCCATGCTTTTGTAACTTCAAGAAACATTCCCAGAAATTTTCATAATATCAAATTTACATCCCATGTTTTATGGTTTTACGTTTTCCAATGTGGCGCCAATTTATAGCCTATGATTTCTCACAAGAAGATAACATATTCCACTCTCATTTATTATTGATATGAAATAGTCTAACAGGTCCAATCTAACAAACTATCAGCCTCAAAAATGGTCCCCAGGCACATCTTATATACGCAGCTGAACGCCGCTTCTAGACTTAGAGGGGCCGGATCACTCAATCACAGTTGTTTGGTCGAGCGAATTGTTCTCGACCGCACTCAATGAAAGGCTTCAAGCCACTTGGTCCTTTCAATCATTTCTCTAGTCGATCACCCTATTTGTTCGACCATTGTCAACCAAAGTGCTCACTTAGGCACTGATTTATATTTTTGTTGCATTTAATATTTTAACAAGCAGCATGTCTCCACGTTAATGGCGTGTGCCACCAAGTACAGCCTCTGCCATAAACCCTGTTACCAATTTTGGTAGGGGGGCGTCTACTCAGAGTACTGTTCAGCCTAAAAAGTAGAAGATGATGCCACCTGAAATAGTATCGAAATTAAAAATGACCAATAATCCCCAAGTAAGGACAAAAGCCCTCTACATTTGATAAGGGCCTCAAGATATATTACATATCAAGAGAAAGCTATAAATACTTCACTGTCAGCCACTCTCTAAGTAATGCTAAATACACTATACGCTTTTAATCTTCTGTTTGATTATCTTATCTTAACTAGAACTTACTTGAGTGTTGGAGTGCCTTTGCCAGGGACACCTCGACTAGTTTGACGTTTGTTGCTGTTGCAGATCCCAAATCTTGAGAAAGATTGCTGTGAATTAGTTGACCTTCCTAATTGAATCAACCTAAATACATTTCAATTCACTATAAACGACTTTCAACCGTATAAATTATAATTGTCTTTGAAAAATTATGAATTCAACTCCATTTTCATTAATAGTTTGTCAATAATCCTTACTGTGTTAAAAATAATTTTAGTATTTTGATGAATCTATTGTGATGGACTTTTTTAAGTAATGATTATACTTTGAATCAAATATTTTGCAATAATAGAGAACTTGTAATCATACGAAGGTGTTTAGATGAATTTATAAGTTCCCCAAAACATTAAATAAGATGTTACAAAATATTTGGTAAAATTTTTTAAAAAATATATTAAAAACTTCTAAAATAAAATATTAGAATCTTATAAACTTTTTAATCGAAGTAAGGAGTTCTAATTTATTTTTAAAATTTTATGATTTCATTTAATTTTAATCACATCCATTATAAAATTGTTATTAATAACATCTTGCAAATTTTAAAATGTATTTTTAAAATAAAATTTAACATCTTATAAATCACAAAACATTTCATAAGATATTTTAAATAGATCTAGCCAAGGAAGAGTTGCTTGTTGCCACGCAAACCACCTTTCCATTCCCAAAAATAAAAAAAGAATTCCAAATACAATTTTGTTTTTAAAAATAATTCTTTTCTCGTACTCTCATTTAGCACTGACATAACATTTATTTACAATAATAATATTATGAAATTATGAAATCATTTTAACAAGAAAAAAACAAGTACGAGGCCACCAAAGGTAGGAAAAACCACGTTATCTTTACCATTTTGGATCTTGGACTTTGGGACAAAAAATGAAGAAAATGCTCAACCCAATTAAAACCTCACCTTCAGAAATTAACGTGACATTCCTCGTCATGCTTTAATGTCCAATTAATAATCTCGACCCAACTATAACCTAAATCAGAGAGAGAATGAGAGCAGCATCTAAAGGCACCTCAGTTCATTATACCATAAAGAATAGCCCTTAGATCAACGACCCGATGATCTAAAAAGACAACCAATCTAAGTTCCAATGGTATCAAACTGACTTATCAATCTCCTGATGCATTTCGAGTTGACATAGTTTTTGGTCCATTACAATCCAGAAATAGTCTATTGTCAACACAAAATCTACACAAGACCTTGAGGCAAACAAATCCGTCATCCAAATGACAGATAAATCAGGCCCTTGCCATTCAGCAGTGTTACTATTCACCTCATGTTTTCACGGCGCCTGACATAACGAGTTCGGTCGTTGTATCTTGGTCTGTCTTGAGCCCTCTGAGGTACTGGCTCAACTCTCCTTTGTCTCTCTGGCGACCGTTGAACTATCTCTCCATTCACAAACAACTCAGCTGGTACACCATGGAAAAGTTCAAATTAGATTAGAAACTCATATCCCATTTTCTTGGATTCACATGGAGCAGAAAATGGGAGAAGTCTTCTGAACTTCTACAAAATTATAACTCAACATTATTTCACATCTACAATAACTTCAGGGTGACACAAGGTGTTCAATTAATGAAGAAAAAACTATTCACTTCTGAATTTTCTGTTTTGCAGACATATTTAGGAATTTATGTCTGCCATCTAGTCTTTTTCCTCATTATATGGACCAGGGAAAGTGGGAAATAAGAGATATGTTTGTTTCACAAAAAAATGCAGACAGATAATGCATAGATGCCAACATGAAAGAAGCAAACAAGAAGGGCCAACATAAATAATTGCACCTTCAAATCCTGGAAAACAGATCAGTTAATCTAATCTTATCCCATACTAGAAAGAAAACTACAGAACGAGTGAGATGAATAGAACTGAGATAAAAACAGTCAACAAACAGATAAAGGAAAAAAAAATCAAGTCGAATCCTATTAGAAATAAATTAACATAATCAGTTCTCAAAATTATGATTTTTGACATTAGAATGTCCAATACTTGGCTCCATGGATAACTCTATCTGTTTTGCATAAGTAAATAATTTATAAGATTCTCAATTAAGGCTCAAAATATACCTCCATAATCCTTGTTTTCAGCATCAACATAGGAATCCGGAAGAACAAACAGAACACCGGGCAAACCTGCACACAACAAAAGGTGAACATAAGACAAGAACAATTAAAACCCAATCTAATTAATAATAAAAAGAACTAATTTCCTTCTAAGAAAATGCACAAACCTTCAAGCTTGTTAGAAGTCTCCTCATCAATCTCACACCCAAAGCCAAAGTACCTCTCACACGACACATTATATATTTTCTTTTTTGCCTCCTCCTCACTATCAACAACACAAGCAAAGAGCCACAAATCTAATCACACACTTGAAGTACATCAAATATGGTGTAAACAAAGGCAAATATTTTTCCAGAACATTTTCCTCACTAAAATTCTAGGTCCAAGCATAGCATCAGTATATGATAGCACTATTTTCTACTAAGCTGATAAACTAAACCAATTAGCGGCTCCACAATTCAGTAAATGTCCAGAAACACCAAAATAAAGTATTCTTTTCAAGAAAAAGGTAATCATAAAACTGACCTTCCGACCACTTTAGCTAGGGTTTGAATATAACAATCTATCATCTGCTGCTTCGTAGCCCCTTCACCCCCAGGTTTATCCATCACTATAAGCCAGTGTTCATAATCACAGCCGGGGAAGAGCGGAGCCATCTCCGTGGGCGGGCGGTCGCTGAAGTTCGAGCCGGAATTTAACGGCGAGTAGGCCGAACCGGACCTGTTAACTCGACATCTGACCTGGTTTACACGGTTCAGGCTGGGAGAAATGACGCGGATCGAGTGCGATAACGCGGGCGTAGCCGAGCGGATAGTGGAAATCCCGAGGAGAGGCGGGGGTTTGGAGATAGTGGAAGAGAACATGCGTTTGGGGAGGAGGAGGAGGAGGGAGGTGGTGGCGCCGGTTGATCGGACAGCCATGATTGATCGCGCGATAGTGGCGGCCATTTCTGTGTGGTTGAACGGGGCTAATTGGTGAGGGTTTTGGTAATACGGGTTTTAGTTAAATTGATTGAAATAGAAAGGGCAATCGGTGCTGTATGCTTTTGTCAAGTGCGTGAAGTAGCCTATGATTGTTCTGTTGCAGAATCGTCAGAAACACGATTTACTTGATTTTTGCGTCTCCTGGCGAGATTGGAGAACACTGGAGGAGATAATAGCCGTATCAAGATTTTTTTTTTATTTTTTTTAATTTAATTTAATTTTCCCTGGGAACGGCTTCTACTAAAAATTCCATACATGTTACTGTTTATCGCCTTGGTAACTTAGTACCCGTCGCTTGGTTTTATTTTTATTTTCATTATTTTTAAATGTTGGAAGTAGATAATGAAAATAAATTAAAAATAAATTTATATTTAAATAAATTATTAAAAACATAATGTAATAAAGAGAAAAAATATATAAGTTATCGAGAGATAAGATATATATTATTGAGAAATGCATTTGAAAATAAAAATAATATTAGATAAAAACATATAAAAAAATATGTATTTTACTTTTAAAATAATATAAAATATGAAAATTAGCTTTGAAAATGAAATCAATTGGGCCCTTGTAATGTCGCTAATTCTATTCAAATGTAACGTTTGTGCATGTGAAAATATTGGAAGAAATAATGTAGATGCAAAGATTGTTTTTCTTTGGAAAGGCCTTCTACCTCAATGTTCATTGTGGAAAAATTCGATTATCATCTTGCTAATTATAATTTCACTAACTAGCTAATCAAATGAATTCTTCCTCAAATTCAAAAGGATTTCCTTTTTTGCTTTTCTATCTACAATGTATTAACAGTGGTTTATTGTCATTATCTGTGTATATATCTATATTATATATATAACTCTTTAC
>JACGDI010000843.1:607941-633736 GCA_014898725.1 Jacaranda copaia
AAATTAATGTCAAACAAATACTTATTAATTATTCTCCTAAAATTTTTAGTATCCCTCTCAAATTTTTGAGAGTTGAGATAATATTACATGGATTTACATTGTAATTTAGTGCATTTAAAAAATTTAATTCTCATAAAGCTTCAAATGTTATCTTTGGATTTTGTTGAGTATATCTTCTTTGAAGAAAGCTTTATGCCAAATTTGGTATTGCAGAAGAACTTGGACAGTTGTATGAGAACTTATCTTACTTTAATTATCCTAATGTATTGGTGTGGGTTTCTTTACAATTGAATTGTCTTATGCTTCTATGCTTAATTTTGTGTTTAGTAGAGGTTTTTTTGTTTCTTTTTCATTATTGACTGCAAAAATTGGGTAGACCTATTTACTAAAATGCATGAAAGTTAAAAAGGTTTTACAATTTTATGGGTTTAGATAAAAAGGATAATTTATTAAAAAATTTGCACAACAAATTAGAAAAAATGTTATATTTAAAAAATTACTTATGTGTGGAAGGACCATGTGAAAGAATTGCTAATTTTCTTTAAAAAGCAAGGAGCATCTATACTATATGCCTATACTATATATAAAGCATGCACCCTTTTTTGGTATGTTATGAAGTAATCTTTCTAAAATATACTAATTGCTATTTTTTAATTCTCATAACTGTTTAGGCAGTTACTTTTTCTCTTTTTTAATATTTTGTCTCTCCAATTTTTTGTTTCTTTTTTCCCTTCTTCTTCTTATTTTTTCACTTATCACTAATATTTAAATAAATACATTGAAAATATTGAAAATTATAATAATATTTAAAAGAGTAAATTAATGTCTATGAAATTTTAGCACACGAATTAAATGTGCCAAAATTACTAGTCTATATGATTGACTTAGATAGGTTGTTAGATTAAAAAGCATGCATTTATAATTGTCAATGAATTCTTTCCTTCTTTTAATATCAGTCAACATAATTTCATTTAAATTTAAATCGAATTAAAAGTCCAAAATTTGAATTTGAATTAAGTTTAGGCTTAACGAAAAGGTACACAATTGTGAATTTTATATGACACACTACTTGTTACAATATAACTAGATATTTTCATCCAAAAATTCACAAATTTTGAACTAGTGATCAATTTACAACGGTATTAAAGGCAAAAAAAAAAATAAAAATACAAAAACTATAACCAAGAGGAATTAATTTTTTGTATTAAAACTTGAACCCCTTGAAGCAATGTTGAGAAGAATTTGCATATGATACATGACTGAGTTTTTGTTACATTCACTTCTCCTGGGTAGCTTCTGTCTTCTCTGTCATAATGCATCTCTGAATGATCTGCTACTGCTTCTAACTCCATTTCCCTGTGAATTGTCTCTCTGTTGTAAACAAACAGTTTGGCAACAAATAGAAAGAAAAGAAGACTCAGAAAGGACAAAACTGCACAAAATGCATAATAATAGTCTAAATGAGAGACATTCAGATTGTCCCAAATCCACCCTTTGCCATACTTCTTTTTAACATCAGCCACGGTTGACAGTAGAAAACTGCTCAAGAAAAAGCCAACTCCTATAAGTAGTGGTAAAATAGACAGTTCCAAGACTCTTCATGCCTTCAGGTGCTTGATCATAGAAGAATTCAATCTTTGCAACATCAAGAAAGTTATCGCAACTCCCATCAGAGCAAACTGTGGAAGAAGAATGAAGATGGAGAGAGGCACTGTCTCTTAATTTCCTGAAAATCCTGTTTTCTCGAGCCACACTGAGCCGTCTTCTCTCTGCAAGGCAAGCGACAACCATGATCACAATGTGCAGCACAGGGCCGGTGCCCATCCTCTGCAGCAGGGTGATCCCTCTGGGGTTCTTTGTGTATCTACGGATGAAAGGGACGAAGAAATGGTCGTAGATCACGATGGTGATCACCATGGAGACTGTGATAAATGCAGTTAGGCATGCCGGTGGGATCTTGAAATGGGGGTCTATGCTCCTTTCAAGAGTTGTGCCTTGCTTGATGAAGAGTGATTGTGTTTGTGCTAACATGGTGCTCGGCACGAATGTTGCTGTTGTTATTGGGATCATTTTAATCTTCTGTTTGGTTTGTTCAACTTGTGTGACAGGGCACAACATCCATGGTGAAACCAGCCCGCTTTTTGCTACTGCTTTGTCGAGGAGGTTACAATAAACGAGGAGTAAAGTTAATAGAAAAGCAAAGAAGAACAGAAGCACATTAGAACTGCATATTAGACTATCCACTTGAGAGAAGAGATGTGAACGAGTCTAAACTTGCCAGAATTGGAGTGTTCTTCCAAGCTCAGCTCATAAACTTCCTTAGGTTCAACTGGGTCAGCAACTTTACAGTTCCTCACAGTAGCCACCAGCACCCTAGCTATCTGATCCAATGGGCTCTCAGATGGGGGCTTATGTCTATAATAAGGTGTGCCCACAAGGAAGACAGTAATCGATAGAGCAAGCCCAAGTGTAGGGAGGCCACAGCTAAAGGGTTCAGCCTACATTGTCTTGAATGTAGATAAGGAAAGTGTTGAAGAAAAGTGTGCCAAGAAAGATACTAAACATCCACCATTTGAAGGAGAGTTTTTGGAACCTCTCTTTGGGTTCGAAATCATCAAATTGGTTTGCTCCCATTGTGGAGATGTCAGGCTTGGTTCCACCAGTTCCAATTGCTATTATGTATAAGGCCCCATATAAGACACCTATTTGCAGGGCTGAAGCCCTTCTCTGACAGTCTTCTTCTTTAATCCAATGCCTACATGATGGGGGCCTCAAGGCTGGTGGTGAAGCTGCTAGTGTCACTAGGCCCATTCTCTGTTGCAAAATAGTTGCAGATTGTACTTGAGATAGGTGATCGTAAGTGTATAATAAGAGTTTCTATTCCTAGTGACAATGAGTGATGGACTTGTTTGAAAGCATGAGAGCAAATATCATCTTCTCCCATTTCTTAAGTAGCAATTTTTTAGATCCAGAGTTACATTTAGAATCACACGACGGTCAACACTTGTTTTGGTGGAACTAGGGATGCAATCAAGTTAAACATAGGAAACATTTTCAAGCTCGAGCACAACTTGATGAAAATTTGAACTCGGCTTAAGTCAATTTAATTAAATTTGAATAAGCTCGAACTGAGTTTAAACTTTGAAATTCAAATAAAATAATAGTAATATAATATATATATAAATTTATTAATAAATAAAAAATAATATCTAATTTTATATTGCGAGCCTCGAATTTAGATATGAATAGCTTGAGGCTGGTCAAAAATAGAGATTGAGCTCAAAATAGTTCAAGTTTTTAGTTCAAGTCAAGCTGGCTCAAGCTCCTCACATGCTGGCTCGACCCATTTGCTCTGCTAAATGAAACAAGTGATCATTTAGGTGTTTCTTATTTGTTCGAAAAGAGCTGGTTCGACTCAGATTGCCAAGCAGAGATTGTTGGCTTTTTACTTTGCCTTTGACATGAATGACTCTAACTTCTACTAAATAGTGACCCGTTTTCTTGCTATCTCTCTGCCTCTCTCCGAGCAAGGTACAGTTCTCTATTGCCTTAGGACATTCATTGTTATTAATTTTACATTTTTGAGCGATGGCGATATCAATGTACAATTAGTGAAGCGACATAAAATTAACTTGTAATAGAGCATCAATGGAGATGAGATTAAGATACAATTACCACAAGGTAGATGGCTGATGCTATGATGAAAGTCAGGCCCCTAAAGGGGTGTCATCCAAACAGTACCAACCCAGTTGGTGACATTATTTGAGGATGTCACAGTTCCTTCATGTTCATGGAGCTTTTGTGTCCAATATATCACCAGATTTGATGCTATCCCATAATATGCCATCCTCTCAAAAACTTCATACCCTATAAAAATGAACCATAGTACATCATAATAAAAGTAAACATTGTTGTAATAGTAATTCAATTTAGTATGAAAAGAACCATCCATAATAAGTAAATGCCTATGAGAACGAACATCATATGACAACATTTGGGGTCAAAATAATACATTGCAAGTATATGTTATGCTTACCAGCAACAAAGTAGCAAGCTTTCCATCTGCCAGTGGTTGATCGAAGAACTCGTCTACCTTTACACTATGTTTGGCTTAAGGAATTTAATGAGGAAAGGAAAATATTAGGGAAAAGGAAAGCAAAAGTAAAGAAATATAAAATCTAAAATTTGTTTGGTTGTATAAGAAAATAATGAAAGATGAATGTGTTCGAGAAGGAGAAAGAGCTCAAATGGACTTTTCCTTCATTTTCCTCACCATTTTTTGAGGAAAACTTATTTTTCTCAAATCCATTATATTTTTCCCTAAATTTTCTTTTCTTTAGCATTTTTCTTACTAACCAAACAATTAAAAATATTTTTCTTAACATTTTCTTTTCTTTTCTCTATCAAAATTCTTGAACCAAACACAGTGTTAGGGTCCAATGTACCATCCTCTGTGTAATCTCCTGCTCCGTCCATGGGACCTTTCTCCTCCACCTTCAATGTCGAACGAGATAGAGCTCAAACCAATACTTTTAGACAAAACGTTAACAAAGTGGTAAGTTCATAGGCCTTTCTTGCAATTATTCAGTCTTGTATGTTCTCTGGGCATATAGGGAAACTATATAGTTTAAGATTAGAGCAAAATTGTCATCGTATTCTTGTCATTGCCAGGTTTCATTTTCTTGACACACTTTTCCATAGTACTGTTAGATAGGCTTATTTAAGGGCTGTCACTGTCTGGTAGATAGTTTATATATAACACAGAAGTATTAATATTTGTGTCTATCAATCTTAGTTGCTGGGCCAAAGAACGCCTAATTTTGAGTCTAATAACAAGTGGCCGATGACAAATTAAGCATAAATTGACAGTGTTCATTTATAGAACTTTTGTGTCGCATTTGAATGCTGCCGGTTGCTGGATTACTATGGTCATTTACATAATACAAACACATTATTGCCTGATCGTCTGTTAGCATCAAACCTGCCGAACTTATGCGTTGTAATGAATCCCAAAAACTTATGCCTTGTAATGAATCCCAAAAGACAATGTCAAATAATGGGCCTACAACAAGCCCAAAAACTTATTTGGTGGCCCCATGGGCCTTCAATTGATGCACAAGCATATCAGTCTTGATAAGTTAGAAAGGTCTTTTACAAAAGTATAGACTCTATTATAAGGAATTAGACCTTTCATATCATTCCAGAAGTGGTGGAACATGTGATTTAATTCAATACAGTACGCAAAACCTTACTAGCTTTGATATATGAACAACAACATTTTATCCTGATGGATGGTACTAACTTTCAAATTCGGGCTAAGGCCTAATGCTTCACCAGGTTAAATTATGCAATAGAGAAGTGAGATTCGTCTATGCATCGGTCTTTCTCAGATTGGATTCCACGGAGCAAGTGTTGTGTGCCAATTTGGCTTGATTCTCCCCCTTAGGATAGGATTCTATAGGATTCCTCCCTTTAAATTCAGACATGAAAGTTTCTTTTCGTTTGTTATAAGAACTTCTATTCGATTACTAAGTTTACAACTATGACAGGATCTTAAATGGCATAGATCTTAAATGGACAAGCAGATTTAAATTTGATAACCTTTTATGTAAAGCAACAGAGATCTAAGTCTGCAAAATCACTATTATTTGTGACTAGAATCAAGATTAACTAACAAACTAAAAGAAGAAAACTACTATAAGCTGTCCAACCAAGCTCAAAAAATACTGCCAAAAAAGGCTCACCGTTACCAAGCAATAAATCTTGGAGGGGAATTCAAAAGCATACGAATCACAAGCTTCTGATTTCCAACTAGCATCAGGATGCCCTCAAGAACCATTACTATTACCATACATCCTCCCGTTGTAACCGCCACTTCCAGTGTGATGTCCAGCAGCTGCAGCATTCCCACCTGCATATGCATTAGTGTAGTTGTACCCTTTATCAACATATCGAGAAGCACCACTTGGAGATCTTCCTGCTAGGGCATAACCACTAGGGCTACTTCTGGATGCATTTGTCCAAGGAATGGAAGCTCCATAGCTTGCAGCTTGGCTATATCCAGAGGCACCATAGCCGGCCGTTTGGCTGCGCCATTGATTTTTTGAGAAGTTGGTGTTTGGAGAACCAAGGTTCCCATACAAGCCAGTTGGGCTAGTATAACCAGCATTGGTATTTCCAAAACCAGGGACACCATAGCTACCATAAGCACCATAGCCAGCATTGCCATTTCCTAAATACCCATAGCTAGAGCCTCCGTAGCCAGAATAAGATGGATAGCCGCCAGTTAGTTGTGGCGGCTGTATAAATCTATTGCTTCCCATTAGACTACTGAGTGTTCTACCACTAGAAATGTAAGATCCATATCCTAAGTAACTTCCATGGGCACCAGCACCAATAACTGCATCTTTAGGGAGTGCTCGTTTTACCTCAACAAGCTTACTGTTCAGCTCATGGAAGTTCTTCTGAAGAGCTCTGTCAACAGCGTCTTCTGTGGTAAAGGTGATGAAACCAAAGCCACGTGGTCGGCCAGTATTTGAGTCATACATGATCACAACATCTGTTATGTTGCCATATTCTTGAAAATATTCTCTGAATTGGTCTTCAGTCAAGGTAGACGGCAACCCTCCCACAAATATCTTCTTGGTTTTGAGATTCTCTGACCCTCCAAAAGTTCCAACAGCACTAGTTCTTCCAGATTTCAAGCTCTGCTGCTGTTCTCTTGACATGGCTCTCTTAGCTTCAACCTGAGTAAACAAATTAGGAGGGCTCTGAATGTAAGATCATAAGAATACATGAAAAGCAGCTGATCAGAGAGAGCTAAGAGGAATAGCTAATAATCCACAACCAGAAAGACTCCTATCAGTGTAAAAAAACCATATATTACATCTCCATATTTCACAAGAATTTTGATTTACAAATGTGGAGAACTTACAAAGTTTTCAAAGGCATGAGAACATTGTGTAGGCTGTAGGAGCTGATCAAGTAACACTGTAATGGAAGACAACTATTGCAAAAAACTAGACAATGAAAGTAATCTTCGTCATAATGCTCTATATGCAAAATTCATCCATCTCATATTGATGACAAGGAAAGGCTCAAATATCTAAATTATCCTCTCATAACATGAAAAATGGACAATCATTCCAAGATCCTCGTTGGTTTAACTGGATTTGAACCAACCACACCCAACCATAGTTAAAACCCGAAACAAGGGCTGTCAAATTAGGACACGTAATGATATCTTGACTGTACACCCGAATGAACTGTATAGATCCACTTCAGCAAGCACATCTAAATACCCTCGACCAAATGGAGATAAAGGTATGTTTTGCTGCTAATTTACTACACATTACTTATGACCAAACTTTGTTGATATAGGTCCACCCAGTAAGGAAGTTTTGCTGTTAATTTATTACACCTTGCTTATTACTATCCGACACAAATTTTTGAAAGTATTCTTGGGACCACCCAGTGATCCTAATCTTGTTTTGGTTTCAAAATTAATGCAACTAGCAATTCCTATAGCATCGATTTAAACTGCCCCCAAAGGTGTTGAGATTTGAGAAATAGACTAACTTGGACAAACTCACAACGGCCAAGATCACATATTGCTAAGGGAAAAACCTCACACATGCACCACTACAACTACCAACATGTAACACCCATAGTCCCATATGTTAACAATGAAAAAAACAGGCAATCTTACTCAAGAGCTGATACTTCTCCTGAGGAACATTTTTAGAAATTTTCATGCTACAAAATTTGAATATCAACTGCTCAAAATTAGTAAATTAATTAAAGAATATCCATTTGGTTCCAATGAGAACACAGTAGTTAATGCCATTAGGGATTTCACGTTATCTTCAACTTGATATATGTGCATAAGTTACTGCAGAGAGTATCATAACAATAAAAAGACAAAAGAAAAGAAAATGGATCCTCTTCACGAATACATTCAGAAAATGGATCCAATTCCCATAACTATTCATCATCAAGAGACTACGAAAATTAAAGATATAAAAAGACATTTCCCCCTCCATGAAAACAAACGCCAAAACACAGAGATGCGCCATTAAAATAATGCAATTCACAAAGTCAGGCATCATTTGATTCGGTTAAACAAACAAAATAAGAAATACAGAGATAATTACGGTATGGCCGTCGATGGCGTGCGTTTGTTGCAGAACGGAGGGAATAACGGAGGGATCAGAGAAGACGACAAAGCCGAAGCCGCGGGAGTGGGCGGTGACTCTATCCCGCATGATCATAGTGTGCGCGACCTCGCCGTAACGGCTGAAATGGTCTTTCAGCCTCTCCTCCGTCGTGTCCCGGCCTATGCCGCCGATGAAGAGCTTCCCCTCGTCGGACGAGGAGTCCATTAGTGTGTGCTGTGTGCGTTGGAATGAATCTCCTTCTTATTTCAGCATTTGCGTTTTAGAATGTTATTGTTTACGTGCTCTTGTTTCCTTGCTTTTTACCATTTTTCAAAGAAAAAAATTGAGTCATATGTGGATCATGGATGGATCATTTTAACGTTTTTGGCCGAAAAGGCAAACGGGTTTGGACCTAAAATTTTATTAAACACATGGCACACGTGGTTTAATCTTTTTCTTTTCTTTTTCCTATTTTATTTTTCTAATTCGCAATGGGCCTGTTTGATTCGACGGATTACATGAAATTAGTGAAAATAATCCTTTTTAATTAAATATTTGGTTTGTGAGATAATATACACTAAGGTCCGTTATTTATCATTGAGCCCGTATATATAAAATTAATATGTGGTATAACTTATCCCACTCTCACACATAGGATAAATTATCCTATCCTCTTATAATATAATTTATCATTAGATAATTTATTATAAAAATAATTTTAAAATCCAACAAAACATGCCCAAAGTAATGAAATAATAACGATTCTGTAATTAAGATGGTATAATGAATAAAAAGAAGGGCCTCTAATTTAAAAAAAATACCAAAATACACTTTTATTTTAGTGTTCGGTCCCCACTCATCACTTTCTCATTTCAACTCTTCATCTCAAATTTCAATTTTGAGTTAACTTCCAAACCATTTAAATTGACAAAAATGTCCTTATTTTACTTTTTTTTTTATTTATTCCTAAAAATGAACCAATTCCCAACTCCTCTCTCTCTCTCTCTCTCTCTCCATCTTTTGTTTTCTATTTCACTCTCATTGGAATGCAAATCTTCATCTTTTTTCTTTTTATTATAATAGCCTACAATATCCTAGAAGGAAGAAGAAAGTTGTTTTCCTTCATTTTCTGTTTTATGTTTCACTCTCGCCGAAAATGGGGGCCTCCATCTTTTTTTTTTAATTTTTTTTGCAATACCCTACAATATACTATCAGGAAAAATAAATTTTTTTATTCATTTCCACATAGTGAAGCATCATTTTACTCTTTTATAGTAGTAGTTTTTTTTTGAGCTTGAAAAAAATGTTGAATTAAATTCAACTGTTATGGGGTTGTTTGTACAATGAGGAACTTTGTATCTCGTTTAACTTGCAGTATAAGAAGGTCCAGAAGATTGAAAGGTAAGAGCTATGATCCTGATGCTTCTAATCTTATGGATTTCTTTTGCTAGTTTGCAAGATTTATACGAAATGTTTGAATTTCTTTTGATGTGGTTTGTTAACTATGGTGAAATTTAGTAGGCCTATTGCTTCAGAATTAGCTGTTGTTATCTTTAAGTTGTGTTTTTGGCTTAAGGATGTCAATTTAGATATGTAGATTATTGTAAGGAATTGATTGATCTGTTATTGAATGTATTTGGTTGCTATCCAACTTTTTTTAAGAGTCTAATGTTCTGTTTTGAGATTGGTTGGGAATTGCATCCTATTTGGGTTGGTGATCTCTACTAGTTCCAAGATTTTGTTTCAATTTGCTGCTACTATTTTTTTGTGGCAGCGTCTCCTTTGTGTAGCACATTTTCAATAATTAGGAATATACAGCTAAGGTTTCTTGGTTCAGATTGTTTTTAGAAATTAGGAATGACATAGCCTCTGTTGTTTAGTTTCTTGTTTCCGTGTAGAGTTCAAGTGTTTGGGTTTTATTAATTCAGATTTTTGTGGAAGCTTTTGACATGACCTGTTTGTGCTACTTCTCTTTGATTTGGATTTTGCATTGACCTTGTTTTTGGTGGTTAAGCGCCTAACTTAATGTTGAATTGTTGGGATAGTTTTGTTCCATTTGAATGCTACTCTTTGATCAGATATAAAAAGCTATTGATGCTACTATTAATAAGTAGAGTTTATTTTAATTGAGGCTTGAATTCTGCTGCTTGGTTAGGTATACATGGATTTTGATTTATCTTTTTGGAGTTTGTCCTTTTGAGGTGTCTAGATTTTTTTTGCCAATGGATTTTCTATTGGCTTAGTATGACTGCCAATTTGTGGGAAATTACTTTCGGCAAGAGTCAAACCTTGTATTCCTTGAAACTAGTCCTTTGTTTATGTAGGAAGGAGGATTTGAAACATGGCATTTTGTGAAATAACTCATGTAGAATTTTACAACAAGGTGGATTTGATCCATGGACATTTGATGCTTGAATTTTCCTCCTTTTGCGTATTATGCTGGAATGGACAATCAAACCATTGACCATTTGCTTCTTAAGTATCATTTATACTTCGATTATAAAGGATTCGAACCTTGCACCTGATGGCGGAATTGAGCAGCATAGGTAGCAAGCTTAGCACTTAATTTCATTTGTTTAGAATTTTAATTTGATGTAATTTATTTTTCTCTCTTTCTTTCTTTTAGGGTGCTATGTATTATGATATTTTGTAAGGAAAGTAAGTATTTCCTCATATAAATTTATGCTTAATCTTTTGTGACTTGTAATCCTTTATTTGATATTTAATACATATTTGAAACCTTATTTAAAAAAAATGGTGCCGATTAGGCCAAATTTGAACTTGATGCCTTATGCAATGAGAATGATATTGAAAATGCAAAAAAAAGAAGTACTTAGTATTAGCATTTATGAACTATAGAAGTACGTTATGTACTTAATTTACAAATGTTGTGTACCTATTATGCATGTTTCTATACTTAGTTTTTCAAGGTTGAGATGAAGCTTAATTCGATATGTGGAACAACACATAAAACACTGTAATGTGACAAAACTATGGTCTGTTAAAAAAATGATTATGATCGTATGTGTTGAAATGATTGGGAACTTAAACACCTACATCTACCGCTTGCACTCTCATTTATAGTAGTATAAACCATTGATACATGAGTCAAATGAATCCTCTCAACACCATAACTGAAAATTACTGAACCTATCATGACTATATAAGTCTTAGGACTAATACCATGATACGCTATGGTCTTATGATCATGGAATGGCTAAATTGGACCGAATTGAACTCGATGCTTTATGTGTTGAGAATGATACTAAAAATTCAAAAAAAAGTACTCAGTATTGGTATTTATATACTCCAAAACTGCATTTATGTACTTAATTTATAAATATTATGTACTTATTATGCGTGTTTCTATAGTTTTTTTTTCCAAAGGTCGAGATGAGGTTCAATTTGATGCATGGAATAACACATAAGAAACCTTAATGCAACAAAACTGTGGTTTGTTAAAAAAAAATGGTTATGATAGTATATGTTGAAATGGTTGGAAACTCAAACACTCACATCCAACCACTTGCATTCTTATTCATAGAAGTATAAACCATTGATGCATGAGCTAAATGAATCCTCTTGACACCACAGTCGAAAACCATCAGACTTATCATGACTATATGAGCCTAGGACTAATACATTATGATCTTATGATCATGCAATGGCCATATTAGGCCGAATGGAGAATGTTTCCTCATATGTTGAGAATGATTCTAAAAATCTAGAAAAAAGTACCTAGTTTCGGCACTTATATACTTGGGAACATTGTTTATGTACTCAGTTTGTATATATTATGTACTTGTGGTAAAGAATTCTATACTTGCTTTTTCAAAGGCTGATTTTAACCACAATTGATGTGTGGAGCGACACATCGGTGATCCCATAACTTCAAATGTATGATTTGTTGAATATGTGGTCATGATAGTACGTGCTGGAATGATTGGGAACATAAAGACCCACATCCTACCACTTGTGATGTCATTCTTTTTAGTATAAAGCCCTTATGCATGAAACACCCCTTTCCTACACCATTGAACCTATCATCACCAAATGAGTCCTTATAATCATACTTCATGGTCTGATGATCATGAAATGGAAAAATTAGGTCGAATGGAGAACGTTCCCTCATGCGTTGAGAATGATACTAAAAATCTAGAAAAAAAGTACCCAGTTCCAACATTTTTGTACTTAGGGACATAGATTATATACTCAGTTAGTATATATTGTGTACTGTGGTAAGAGATTCTGTACTTGCTTTCCTAAAAATCGATTATAACATCAATTGATGCATGAAACTATATATGGGTTACCGCATAGCTTTGAATGTATGATTTGTCGAATATGTAGTCATAATATTAAGTGTTGGAATGGTTGGAAACACAAAGACCCACATCCACTTGCGCTCTTATTCAGAGTTGTATAAACCATTGATGCATAAGTTAAGCAAATCCTCTCAATACCACCATTGAAAACTAGTGAACCTATTATAACTATATGAGTCCTAGGACTAATACGTCGTGATCTTATGATCACGGAATGACTAGATTAGGCTGAATTGAACTGGATCCCTTATGTGCTAAGAATAATACTGAAAATTGACAAAAAAGTACCTAGTTTTAGCAGTTATGTATTGTAGAACTACATTTATGTACTTAATTTGTTAATGTTGTGTACTTATTTTTCGTGTTTATATACTTGCTTTTCCATAAGCCAGGATGAGGTTCAATTCGTTGCGTGCAACAACAAATATGACACCTAAATGCAACAAAATTATGGTTGGTGAAAAAATGATCATGATAGTATATGTTGAAATGGTTGGGAACTCAAACACCCATATCGATCTACTTGCGTTTTCATTCAAAGTGGTATAACCATTGATGCATGAGTCAAATGAATTCTTTTGACACCATTATGGAAAACTAGTGAACTTATCATGACTATATGAGTCCTAGGACTAATATGCCATGATCTTATGATCATGCAATGGCCATATTAGGCCAAATTATACTCGATCCCTCATGTGCTAAGAATGATATAAAAAATGGCAAAAAAGTACCCAATTTTAGCAATTATGTTCTCAAGAATTGTATTTATGTACTTAATTTGTTAATGTTGTATACTTATTTTTTGTGTTTATGTACTTGCTTTTCCAAAGACTAGGATGAGACTCAATTCGATACGTGCAATAACACATAAGACATCTTGATGCAACAAAACTGTGATTTGTTAAAAAAAAAAGTCATGATAGTATGTGTTTAAATAGTTGGGAACTCGAATAGCTATATCTAACCACTTGCGTTCTCATTCTTATTAGAGTAAACTATTGATGCATGAGCCAAATAAATTCTCCCGACACCACTATTGGGAACCATTGAACTTATCATGACTATATGAATTCTATGACTAATATATCATGGTTTTATGATCATGCAATGGCTAGATTAGGCTGAATTGAACACGATCCCTTTTGTGCTGAGAATGACACTAGAAATCGACAAAAAAGTACCCAATTTTGGCAGTTATATACTCTAGAACTGCATTTATGTACTTAATTTGTTAATGTCGGGTATTTATTTTTTGTGTTTATGTACTAGTTTTTCCAAAGGCTAGGATGAGACTTAATTCGATGTGTGCAATAACACATATGACACTTTGATATGACAAAACCATGATTTGTTGAAGAAATGATCATGATAGTACATATTGAAATGGTAGGAAACTCCAACACTCATATCCAACCACTTGCACTCTTATTTAGAATGGTATAAACTAATGATGCATGGGTCAAATGAATTCTCCTGACACCACCATGGAAAACTAGTAAACCTATCATGACTATATAAGTTCTAGGACTAATATGCCATGATCTTATGATCACGCAATGGCCAGAATAGGAATTGAACTCGATCCCCTATGTGTTGAGAATAATACTAGAAATCCGCAAAAAAGTATCTAGTTTTGCTAACTATGTACTTTAAAATTGTGTTTATATAATGAATTTTCCCTATTTATGTACTTATTTTATGTGATTTTGTACTTGCTTTCTCAAAGTTCGAGTTCAACCTTAATTTGTGCTTAGAGCAACAAATAAGACAATCTAATACAATAAAATTATTTTTTCTTTAAACAATGCTCGTGATAGTATGTGTTGAAATGGTTGAGAATACAAACACCAATATCTAACCACTTGTACTTTATTCATACTGAAAATCCACAAAAAAGTACCCACTTTTAACAATTATGTACTTTGAAACTGTATTTATGTACTAAGTTATCACTAGTTGTGTACTTATTTTGAGTTAACTTGTAATATATATTTCTTTACCAGTATCTATATAAAAATAAAATTTTAAATTATACTATAAATTGTAAACATCATCTATTATGATAATCCAAAGACACAAATTACAAATAGTATAACAAATATTGAAACAATCACCTCAATATCATAAACAAAAAGAAAATTCATACAGATAATAACCATCTGAACATTATCATTGAGTCTTAGAATACATTAAACCATGCTCATCGATTAGAATTTTTGTAGCAATATGCTTAAATATTGAAATATCCTTCTCAACATCCATATATAAATACTAAAATCATTGAATTAATAACCATCCAAACACATCATTAATCAATGTTGAAACATAGTAAACCATACTCACCTTTTTTGTTAAATTTATGCCCCTCTATCACCTTCGCCATGATCATCATTAGGTGGATCTCAACCTCAACAACTACACTTATATGCAAAGGATTTGCTAGATGACTATTTTTGTACTTGAAAAGGTCGTAAGATTGCTTCAACTTAGTTGAATTTAATGTTCAACTTTGGTATATGATAATATACATTAAACTGGGTTCTCTTTATTGGTTGGAGGTGTTAGAACCCAATTGTGTGTTTCAACTCTTCTGTTACCATAGGAAAGTATTGAGGAAAGCAACGAGTATATAATTCCAATTTCCTGCTTGTTATTCCTACAAACAAAGAAATAATACAAATATGTTTTAGAAATATTTCAACACGCATATATAATTAAGGTTCTAATACTATATACACCAATATAAATGCTGAATTGGATTTTTTTTATACTAAAAATAATAGCATACAATACTAAAAAGAGTAAGTTGTATTTTTTTCAGGATAAATAACAAAAAATGATTAGATATGCTTTACACCTTTCAAACAGACTATAATTTGAATAAAATATCTAAAATTAGTTGATAACATATCCAAGATTAATCATACTTCTAAATAAAGTATATATTAATGATAAAAAGTATTTAAACCAAAAAAAAATGAAGAAAAAATTACCTTTATGATTAAATAACTTACAATTAGAGTTTTAAATCTAGTTCTAGTCGAGCAAATAATAACTAAGAAATAAATAGATTTGTAGACTCCAGATAGCCAAATTGCTTCTCACAGGCTTCATATAAAAATAACACACAATTATTCTCTTATCACATTATCTCATCTTTCTATTTTTCACATTCCTAACTTTACCCAAATATACATTCAAGAAAAGAGTCTTCAAGCAAAAATAGCAATAGAAATTGCCTTGGGACATACTAGTCTTCAGGGAGCCAAGTCCATTGCACTACTACTTCCACCAGAAGACACTACCTTGCATCTATCTTCCTACTGATTTGCTATCAAATTGTCGTTCTTTTCTCAAAATTGATGTATGTGGATGAAAATTAAGGAAAAAAATGGGTAGATGGGAAACAATAGGAATGCAAACATTACTTCAAGCCTCAAACACAAACCATTCACAAAAAGTAAAAGAAAAATAAAACGAGAGCAGCACGACAGTTACATGGCATTTCTAGATGAAGAGAAAAATTGAGGGAAATGGAGAGAGAATGTCGTGGATGACAGAACATAAAGAAAAAAATGTGGTTGCGCCTTCTCACCCATTTTCAGGAATGTAAAGAAAGCTTAAGTCTTTTTGTAATTTAAATTCCAAATGAGGGGCATTTTAGTACTTGTACAATTAGTATGGAATGATTCCAAAAGAGAGAATTGAGATGAAGAGTTGAAAATGAGAAAGTGATGGATGGGGACTGAAAACAATTGAAAGTGGGTTTGGGGATTTTAAGCTAATTAACCCTAAAAATGAGATCAACCCAAGAATCAAGAAAATCATGTCATTTTAGGATACATATAAATCAAGTTGGTTTGCGAACTTTACGAGTTAAGTTCAAGCTAACTCAATTTGCTCTCGAGCTATTTCGAATTTAAGTTGAGTTGAGTTAAATTGAATTTTATTTTTATTTCTATTTTGAGTTGTTCTCGGGCAACTGGATTTAGATTTGAGGCTCATGAGCCAACTCACAATTTGGTATATAATTAAATATTATTTTTATTTTATTAATAATTATATCATCATCATCATTAATTTATTTCAACCTCGAGCTCGAGCTTATAGTTGTTCACAACTCACTTAACAATTTAAACTTAATTGAGTTGAGTCCAATCGATTTGAATTTTCATTAAATCAAACTCAAACTCAAATATTAGGCACTTCAATCTTGGTTCAATTTGACTTGATTGAGCTCCTAGACCATTTATTGCATCCAAAAAGTTATTGGTTTTTGGATCATTAATTAAATAGTTGGTCGGACTATAATAGAATCACTATTAAGAGAGTGTTTGGGTGAGCTTATAAGCTCCTTAAAATATTTTATAAGATATTTAAGAGTTTATAAGTTAATAAAAAGTGTTTGGTAACTTTTTTTAAAAAAAGAGCTGATAAAATTCTAAAATAAAATATTAGGAGCTTATAAGCTCTTTTAAAATAATTAAGGAGACTCTAACTTATTTTTAAGATCTTAACAAACTCTTTCATTTTTAATCATTTTAATTTAAAAATTGCCATTATTAATATCTTATAAGCTCCAAGATCTTATTTTATCCAAATATTTCATCAACTTTTTTTAAAAATAAGATATAATATATTATAAATTCTAAAAATATCTTATAAGATGTCTTAATCGTAAAATAATAATGCGCATATGTATATATATATATATATGTATGTATTCTACATATTATTTAAAACTAATGAAACACTAAATAATAAAATATACATGGCCAAAACTATTAATTTCACTCAGTGCAAGTTCGGAAAAGACTTCAATTTTGAGACTGTGATTTAGGTACTTTGGCATTTAAGGGCCCGTTTGGTTTCATTTTCATACTATATTTTTACATTTTCTACTATTTTAAAATAAAAACACATAACTTTTTATATATTTCCATCTGATATTATTTTCTTTTTCATATTCAAAAAATATTTCCCAATAATCTATATATATCTTATCCCCATAATTTATATATCTTTTCTCTATATTTTATTATTATTATCTTTCTTTACCTATAACCTATTAAACCCAATATAATCAGTATTGTTCTAACAATCTACCCAAATATAAACTTATTTTTAATTCATTTTCACTAACTACTCTTTTAAATTTTAAAAATGATAGAAATGGAAAATGAAAAAGAAAATAAAACCAAACGACTGTGCTTTGTGGTTTGTACCTTATTTTGTAGTTTGGATTAATAAAGAAAATAAAACAAATTTCAATTGTGATAGGACTTAAAAAGGAGAAAAAAAAGAAAAAGAAATGGACTACTTCAAGAAGTTGCATGTGGTCCAACAATCAAATGTTACAACGATCGATTTAAATATATATTTGAAATAAGATTATTTTTGTAAGATTGTTATTTTTTACTTAAGATTTTATAAAATAATAAGACAGTTGACGGTTGGACCAAGTTTTTAAATCATTGGATCAACCTTATAATCATTTATAGAATGGTTTTTTTAACAATTAGTAACCTATGATCTACCTAAGCCATTGAAATTGAGGCTATAATAAATGAAAGAGGAAAATCAAATTCAATATAAGTTAAAAATATTGTTTCAAAATGAATGAATATTAAGTAATAAGAATAACAATAAAAATTAAATTGGGACAAAAATTTGGAGTCGAGAAATGGACAAGTAGAGTTGATTTCATTATAAACGATAGTAAAAAGTTATATTCAGTATTTAATTATTTATTTAGTATAATTTTATTATGAGGTTTAACTACGGATTTGATTTACTAAATGGTTCCTGTCTATTGAAACTAAAAGTTGATAAAAAAGGGAAAAGAATCTATAAACAAAATCTTTCCATTCATGGCAAATTCTAACGGTCATTTCCTTTTCTAAAGCATAAACCCTAACCCCCCGTCCCCACCCAAACTTGACCGTTTCGGGTCCACTTTTCGCTCCATAACGTGCTCCTCTCTTTTTATTTTCCTCTGTAGAAAACCATTAAGAGCCTTAAGCATTAACCTTCTCTCTCAATCATCTGAACCAATAATCCTCTGAAATCAAGAGGATTTCTTGGATTTTCATTGCTAATGGGGTGTTTTCTTGGATGCTTTGGCGGTGCAAAGGATCATAAACGCCGGAAACAGAGGAATAAGCGGTGTAGCCCTCAAGTCCAGGTAAAGATCCTTTTGCTTAGATTTAGTCAATTTTCAGTTCCCATTGTGTGTTTTCTTGGTTTGATTGCGCGGGAAAATTCTGGTGAAGGGTGGTCAAAATTCTTGTCTGATTGTCAGTTGTCGTGATGTTTATGACTTTCAGTAACTGCTTTTATTTGATCAGGTGTTTGATTGTCTGCATGATGAGTTGATTTCTTTTGATGCCTTCTTAATGACTTTCGCGATTGGCAAAGCTTGAGTTAATGTAGTCATTTAATCTGATTTTGGATTCCTTTTTCTTTTTTTTCCTGATCTGTCTGTTTGATTCTAGCAATGATTTTTTCGAAGCAGAAAATAAGTTGTAGAAAAATAAAGAAGAATATGAGACTGAAGAGGCTGCTTTATTGCTTGATTATTTCTGCAAGATACAAGCTCCTTTTATAGCTACAAAATAAGAGAAAAGAAAAAAGGAAAACATCAAAGAGAATATTCACATGATTGCTGATTTTGTGGGGAGAAATCTCTTCCCTTAAATCAAGAAATCATGAGCATTAATCTCTCCCTTAAAATCAGAAAATCATATCTTCTATGAAAGGAAACTGCCTAAACTAGAATTAAATATATGATTCTTAAAATCTCATAATTACACCCCCTTCAAGCTGGGTTGTGGATATTGATTAAGCCTAGCATGGACTTGAGATCTTCAAATGTGTTTCTGGGAAGAGCCTTGGTCAGGATATCTACAATTTGAGCTGATGTAGGCACATAAAGTAGTTCAATCCTTCCTCTATCTTTGCTTTGATGAAGTGACGATCCATCTCTGCATGCTTTGTCCTATCATGATGTATAGGATTCTTTGCAATGTTGATGGCGGATTGGTTATCACAATGTATCTTTGTAGGCCTTTTGACTCCAAACTTCAAGTCATTTAATATTCTCTCAAGCCATATTCCCTCACAAATCCCATGTGCCATAGATTTGAACTCAGCTTTTACACTGCTTCTAGAAACCACTGGCTGTTTTTTTACTTCTCCATGTGGCTAGATTCCCTAGACATATGTACAATATCTAGAGGTTGATCTACGATCTTTTATTGATCCAGCCCAATTAGCATAAGTGAATACTTCAATATCTCTATTAGTATTCTTTCTGAAATATATACCTTCTCCTGGAGTCATCTTTAAGTATCTCAGGATCCTGTAAACTGCCTCCATATGTTCTTCTTGTGGATTGTTCATGAATTGACTTACAACACTAACTGAGAAGCTAAAGTCGGGTCAAGTGTGAGATAGGTATATTAGTTTTCCAACAAGTCTATGATATTTGCCTTCGTCAATTGGAACATTTTCTTCCTTATATCCTAATTTGTGATTGACGTCTATAGGAGTACTAGAGGGTTTGCATCCAAGCATTCTAGTTTCTTTCAACATATCTAGTGCATACTTTCTTTGAGAAACAAAGATTCCATTCCTTGAATGTGCCACTTCTATGCCGAGGAAATATTTGAGTTGATCGAGATCTTTAATCTCAAATTCCTTGGCTAATAGCCTTTTAAGCAGGTTAATCTCCTCAATATCATTTCTTGTTAAGATAATATCATCTACATACACAATGAGGATAGAGAGTCTTCATTGTGTTTTTTTCTATGAATAAGGTATGGTCTGCTGACTCTGGTCATAACCTTGTCTTTTAATAACCTATGCAAATTTGTCAAACCATGCTCGTGGAGACTGCTTGAGCCCATACAAAGATCTTTTCAATTTGCACACCTTGTTCCTCATAACCTGTTTTCAAATCCTGGTGGAATCTTCATATATACTTCTTCAGTCAAATCTCCATTTAGGAATGCATTTTTCACATCAAGCTGGTGTAGAGGCCAATCAAGATTTGTAGCCAAGGAGAGGAGGATCTTGATAGTGTTGAGCTTTGCTACAGGAGCAAAAGTTTCTTGATAATCAGTTCCATATGATTGTGTAAATCCTTTTGCAACAAGCCAAGCTTTGAACCTTTCAATGCTTCCATCTTCCTTGTATTTTACTATGAACACCTATTTGCATCCCACTGGATTCTTATTTGGTGGCAAATCTATAATTACCCATGTTTCATTTTTCACCAGGGCTCTGATTTCTTCCCATACAGTTGCATTCCATTCTAGTTGTTGTAAAGCCTCATGGATGTTGTTCAGAATTTTGATCTTGTCAAAATTTGTCACCAATGCTTGAAATCTAGAGGACAATCTTTCATAGGTGACAAAATTGGAGATTGAGTGTTAGGTGTAAGATCTCACACCCTTCTTGATAGCAATAGGACAATCTAAGATCATCGTTAGCCAACTCATTAGTGATTGAAGTCGTGTTACTTGGTGAGTGACTGCTGGAGCTCGAATTTGGTTCAGACTTTTGGTTTGCTCAATTTGTGCTTGTGTCTCTACCTCCTTCTGACTTCTTTTCCTCCTGGAATAAGTCATAAAGTCCTTGTCAACTTTTGGCACTTTTTCACCTTTTTTTGGAGCTTGAATTTGGCGCTCATCACTTGTTTTTGTGGTTTGGGGTATAAACTCGGGGATTTGTGTGGGTTTAGAATTTTGTATGGATGCATCTCCTTTTTGGTGAGGTTGTTGCTCCATGTGGGAACCATCTAGATGAGAAATGCCTACTGATTCATCCTGGAATGTGTGATTATTCCAAACTTGGTATTCCTGAGTCAATTTGTTCTCCCCTTGAATAACAGGTTTGGAATAATAGGGCACATGTTCAAAAAATGTAACATCCATAGAGTTGTAATATTTACGTGTGACTAGAGAATAGCACTTGTAACCCTTTTGATGTGGAGAATATCCAACAAAGATGCACTTAATAGTTTTAGGATCTAGTTTACCCCGATGACATTGATAGACATGGACAAAAGCAATGCACCCAAACATTTTGAAAGGGATGGAGGAAATGAGTGATGTATTTGGGAAAGAGTTGATCAACATTTGATAAGGAGTTTGAAATTCTAAGGTCCTTGAGGGCATTCTATTGATTAAATAAGCAGATGTGAGAATGGTATCACCCTAATAAACACTCGGTGTATGAGAGGAAAACATAAGGGCTCGGGCAACTTCAAGTAAGTGTGTTTTTCGTTTCTACAATGCCATTCTGCTGGGGTGTGTCAGCATAAGAGCTTTGGTGTATTATGCCTTGGTTGGCTAGATAATCACCTAGACTTAATTTAAAGTATTCCTTAGCATTATCTGTTCTAAGGGCTTTTATTGTGGTTTGAAATTGATTCTGAATCATGGTATTGAACTTTTGGAATATTTGGCTCACTTCAGATTTTTCTTTCATAAGGAAGACCCAGGTAAGTCTAGTGTGATCATCTATGAAGGACACAAACTAATGAGATCCAGTAATAGCTTTTACCCTAGATGGTCCCTACACATCACTGTGTATTATTGAAAAAGGACGCGATGGCTTATATGAATGACTAGGATATGCATTTCGGGTATGTTTAGAGAATTAGCATATTTCACACTGAAAATCATTTGGCTTTTTATTGGTAAATAAAGAAGGAAACAACTTTTCAAGGTACATAAAGTTTGGGTATCCTAGTCCATAATGCCATAACATAATATCATTAGTAGAAGAAATAGAATCAAGGTAGTTTTGGGACTGACTTTATGACATAAAACATTTGGTCTTGGGTGGCCTTATTCCCTACTTATTTGGAACTTTGAGGAGATAGAGACTTGAACACAACTCAGCATTGCCAATCGTCCTCCCCGGATCCAAGTCCTGAAATTCACAAGAAATTGAAAATTTAGTAACACAATTATGCTCTTCCGTAAGTTTGCTAATTAGTAATAAGTTACAATCTAGACTTGGAACTAATAGAATTGAATGGAGAGTGAGGTTGTCTGAGATTTTAATAGAGTTTACTCTAGCTATTTTTGATTGAGATCTATCTACTATCCTTATTGTCAAATTCTCACAAGATGGGCTCAAAGATTCAAATAAAGCTTCATCACTTGTCATATGGTCAGTTGCCCCAGAATCCATTATCCATGAAATTCTTTCTCCTTTTCTAACATTAAGAGCATAAGAACCTTTACCTTGTGGGCTAAAGATGCAACCCTTGATTCAGTAGTAGTAGATGATGTAATATGAGCTTCAATGATTAATTTTTGGAGTATTTCTAGTTGTTCCTTGTTGAATGCTGAGGATTCAGTTATTTGTTCATTCTCTATAGTTGTTGCTACAATTCCACTGCTGTCTTTGTTGCCTAAGAATCGAGAAGGTTTCCAATCATGGGTTTTCCATGGATCTTTCAGCAATTTTCATGAGTGTGGCAAGTTCATCGGCAATGATCACACAAAGGATGTCCCTTCTTGTTATTGTTGGAAGGCTGACTGCCAGGAGCTGCAAGAGCTGAACTTTCTGTTGGATTGCTGGAAGGATTCTGCACTCCCATCACCACCTTTTTCTTGCTCTCTTCTCTGCGGACTTCTGAAAATACTTCTCTAATATTTGACAGTTGTTTTTGGCCCATAATTCTTCCATGCACTTCATTCAAATTTTTTTCGAGACCAATAAGAAACTTCTAAATTTGTTCCTTTTCCACAATCTTCTTATAGTTGATTCCATCATCTGGGCAACTCCATTCAATCTCCTCATACTTGTCAAGTTGCCGCCAATACTGGGTAAGATTGTTGAAATATTCAGTCACTGGCATATCTCCTTGCCTCAAATCACGAAGGATGCTCTCCACCTCAAACATCATTAAATTATTTTCATTGTTTGAGTAAGTTTCTCTCACAGCCTCCCCATATTTCTTTGGCTGTTTCATAAAGGGGGAAATTTTCTCTGATCTCATTGTTCATGGAATTTATCAGCCATGACATTACAATGTTATTTGAAGCCTTCCATGACTTGAAACATGGATCATTTCTTTGAGGAGGAACAACAGCACCGGTAATGAAATCATCTTTTCCTTTGCTGCAAATGAACATCATAACTGATTGGCTCCATTGTACATAGTTGTTTCCAGTTAATTTGTGACCAGTGATGGGAAGTAGACTTCTTTCAGAACCTCTATTGTTGCTGGAATTGATTGGTTCTTGGCCTGATATGACTTCAGAATATGTGGGTGAAGTTCTTCTCTCAGTTGTCATTGAGAACTTAGGAAATACTTAAACTTAGTTTCAAAGATGGCTCTGATACCATGCAGAAAAATAGAGAAGAATATGAGACTGAAGAGGCTACTTCATTGCTTGATTATTTCTACAAGATACAAGCTCCTTTTATAGCTACAAAATAAGAGAAAATAAAAAAGGAAAACATCAAAGAGAATATTCACATGATTGCTGATTTTGTGGGGAGAAATCTCTTCCCTTAGATCAAGAAATCATGTGCATAAATTTCTTCCTTGAAATCAGAAAATCATATCTTCTATGAAAGGAAACTACCTAAACTAGAATTAAAGATATGATTCTTAAAATCTCATAACAACATAAGTCTTGAGTGTAATTTTAAGTGAGATTTTTCTGGTTTGGTTGAAGTAAAGAAAAGGAATCAAGTAATGCCTCCTGCTTTATTCTTTCATTTGATCGTTATTGTCGATGATTTGACCCTGTTAATTTCCTTTCTTATTGACACTGTCACACTAGTGATGATAGATAGCTCCATTATTTTCTTTTTATAATTGTTTATCTTGGATTGTTTTGTTGTGAGCTGAACCAACCATTAAATTCATGAATATTGACACAGAGAGACAGAGTCCAGAATGTTTAGCAGGAAAATGTAATCTCTGCATAACAGAATATCACTGAAATACCTCCAACCATCTTGGTTCAAGAGTGGCAGTGAGTCTTTGATTCTTTCTCAACTCTTTGATTGAACTGAAAGTTTTAGCCTATTGTTACAAGAAGGTGAAAATTCATCTTGTGAATATATCTTCTAGATATTTCTAATGAATTAATTTGCAATTGGTTTTGTTCATTCTTTGCTCTAACCTCTCCGCAACTACTATTTTCTTTGAATGGAGAATCCGGTTTGCATTCCTGTTCTTTTTTCTGCTTATTTTTTTCCCACTAATAAACTTTAATTGATTTTGGCTGTAGAAATAAATGTAGGGAAGAGGAGCAACTGAGTCCTAGCCCTAGAACAAGAGTCACATTTGCTTCAAATATCACATGTGAGCATGTTTCAGTTTAGGAAAGCATCAATTCTCTGCCAGTGTGTAATGGAAATGTTTGAAGAGAAATGCAGGAAGTTTTGGAATGGACAAGCCCATCTCGTACTCTATCAGAAGATGATAGTTCGGTCATATCCTCTGAATCATAGGTGCCATAATGCTAGAGACAGTGATGATGGGTATGGGGACAGTGACTTGGATCACTTTGATAACTTGGATGACGAAGATGATTATGATGACTATGATGAACATATATCTGGCACGGCTGCTGGTCAAGAGGTGTGGGCTGAATCAGTTGTAGCTGCATCAATGGAGTCGAGGACAGAAAACCCTGCAGCACAAGCAGTAAATGAGGAAGTAGAGAGTCCTGTGGTGAAGATTTGGCCACCTGATCAGGAAGTCAAGGCATTTGTATCCAAATATAATGCCAGAAATAGAAGTGATTATATTAATTCAGTACTCAAGCCTAGGGATGTAAACGGCTATTAAACGGATCGGATAGGCTGTATCCGTATCCGTATCCATTTTACAATATTCGTATCTATATCCATATCCGATGGATATTTTTTAATACATCCAAATTCGTATCCGCCGGATATTATCCGAATTCGGATATATCCGTATCCGATTATAATTATTTTGAATATCCGTTTATAAATATTTGAATATCCATTTATGAATATCCGAATATCCGAATATCCAAATCTGTTAACTTATAATAAATTGCATATTTTTTTCTAATAAATTACATTTAAAAAAATAATCAAATAAATAATATAATAAAATCTAGAAAAAACAACAAACAAACAACGAAATTAGCATACTTCAAAGATCAAAGATAATTTTTTTATTTTATTGTAGTAATTAATTTTTTTAATTTTAAAATTTAATTATTCATTAATTTGTTATGTATGACTCTAATTTATATTTTGATACTTAATATTTTTGTATATTATATTTTAATATAATTTTAA
>JACGDI010000843.1:640035-653691 GCA_014898725.1 Jacaranda copaia
CCATAGAAAATATTACTCAGTGGAAAGCTGCAAAGTTAAAAATCAGACATTCATTGAAGGCAGAAGAGAAATTGACCGCCAACTTTGAGGCACTTAGTGTATCTTTTATCTCGGAACCACCATTTGCTCAAGCATCATTCAGTTTCAAGTCAAAATCTAATCAACTGAAGAATGAAAATCAAGAAGTAGCAGTTGATGCCAGTCTTTCCAATTGGTTGGTTTCTCCTGAAATCATGCCCAAGAACACTAGTTTCAGTGGCCTTGATACCTTGACATCTGGAAAGACCATATCACAAGGTTCTACTTCTATGAGAAGCTTTGAAGATAGACCAATTTTAGGTGCATTGACAGTTGAGGAACTGAGACAAATTTCTCCAACGTCCTCCCTAAGGAAGTCTCCCAGCCAAAGCCCTGATGAGGTGCCTATTATAGGCACTGTTGGGACCTACGGGAATCACTCGGCTTCTGCAATGAACTGTGATTCAGCCTCTCCAAACACCACCAGCAAGTACAGAGGTATTCATGAAATGAGAATGCGATAAATGATTTACATTCACAACATTTGAGCCTAAGATTGTTATAATTATGCATGATAAGAGAGTTAATTGGCACCCTACGCCGCTTGTGACAAAATTGGACAGAGCTCTCAAACGAGGTGTTGCTGAACCTCAATACTCTTACAGCATCCTAGTGCAGCTTGTGAGATGGTCTTGTGTTATTCTTTTGTTTCTATTATCTGCCATATCTGTGAAGTTTGTTATTGCTTGTGAATTCTACTCGGATTTGTATACATATTTAATTTGTTTGTTAAATTCTTTTGTATATCTATAATTTGTATTTATTGATGATGAAATGGATTGAGCGACTGATTTGTATTGCTGTAATCGTTGGTTGTAATATAGGCATATGAGCACTTCATAACTGGGTCGCTTGATTTGATCATGTTTAGAGTGGTTTCCTTTTTTATCAAAAATTCAATTAGGAAACTTTGCCAACCCTGAAGTTTTTGATGCAGAAATTTCAGGGAGGACACATCTCTGCAGTTTAAACAATTCAAAAGAAAGCTGCTTAGTGGTTGGTTGAATCAGCCATAAGATAGTTCTCTTTCCTAGTAAATGTGACTATAATGAAACCAAATAAATGTGTGAAATGAGGACATTTACAGACCAATGGATTATATTGCTTACCTATGAGAAAGGACGCAACTTCAAATCTTTCATGTAATACATTTTCATTTGATCATCAATATCTTCAGAGAATATATGATGTTTTTCCCCAAGAAAGCCGTGGTTGAAGGATTTTCCTGCATATAATTTTTCCTTGGGCACTTTGTTCTTATCCCACCATTTGGCTAATCTTTGATTTTTTCCATTGTTTCTCTAGTTCCCTGCCATATTTACAAGCATAAGGGCAGGAGCTTGTCCTTAATAGCAGAAACTGAAACTAATTCTCCTCCTTTGGTTTAGGATTTGTTTGTTTTCTTGATATTTTTTTTGTTGTTATCACTTTCGTTGTATCCAGATTAGCTTGACTTGTTATTGTTGTTCAACTTTTCATGTACTTAGAATATCTTGGCTATATAATCCAACAATATTGATGAATAAAAGAACTCAGTTTTCATTACTTCAAATCATATTTTTTTTTATAGTATCCAGAGCTTAGATAGCTTCCACAAGCTTGACTTGTTATTGTTCAACTTTTTATGTACTTAGAATATCTTGGCTATATAATCCAACAATATGATGAATAAAATAACTCAATTTTCATTCCTTCAAATCATATTCTTTTTATAGTATCCAAAGCTTAGATAGCTTCCACAAGCTGGATCCTTCTTTTCTTCCCACCTGCCTCACGCACAAATGGCCTCTCTTATTGTTGTCAGTGCTGATAATATCTCCACCACAACAACTGTTGTGCAATTTAACCTGGTTACTCAACTTCCAATCAAACTAGCTGTAAGCTATAATTTCTCACAGTGGAAGGCTCAAGTTTCAAAGCTGATGCTTGGCTACAACCTCTACGGCCACTTAGATGGATCAACCCCTTCATCAACGCGTACCATCTCTCGTAACGATAGAGCTGTTGAGAATCCTAACTTCATAGCATGGTACCATTAGGATCAACTTATACAAAATGCAATTTTAAAGTTCATTGACCTTACTATTGCTACCATCATTGTTGTTGTTGCTGATGCTAAAGCCGTTTGGGATGCTTTGCTCCTCTTATGCAAATAAATCCTAAACTTGCATCTTTAGTTTGCGAGACCGCTTGGCCATACTTTCAAAAGATTCCCACCCAGTTGCAAAATGTCTTTACCAAGTTCGATCCTTATTCGACGAACTTGTGATTGCTAGAGCTCCTGTCTCAAATGAAGAGTTGATTGTTCAGATCCTCACTGGTCTTGGATTTGAATTTCGAGAATTGTCCACTACTGTTTGAGCTAGAGATTCAACAATCTCATATGAAGAACTATATGAAAAACTTCTTGACCATGAGCTTTTCATCAGACATGAATAGGTGAAGAAATCGCTTTCTACACTAGTTATTGCCAATATTGCTTAGAGGACAAACACAAGTCCTCCATGACAAAGATCTAACTCCAACCACTGTTAGGATATCTTAGCTATATGATCTAACAATATGATGAATAAAATAACTCAGTTTTCATTCCTTCAAATCATATTCTCTTTAGTCCTTTTCATCTTGTACTACAGAAAATAAAGAGGGAAGCATGATGCTGTTGAAATACTATTTTCTCACTCATAATCTTGTTCTTTCCTTACTTGTACTGAAACATTGCATTCTGTGCAACAACAGAGCAGAGGGTCTCTTAGATGGAAAAAAAGCTTGTCAACATCTCATTCTCTTGAATCACAGTACCTCAACAAACTTGTATATGTTTGCAACTGGGTTGACATTGTCTACAGTTCTCAAGGTATTGTTTTAGAGATAAACTTGTCTAAAAATGAAATGTATAGATTGTAGCCACCAACTTGATTTTATGTCATTTCCAAACAAACAGTTTCAAGTTGAAGGACAATTATTTCATCGGACAATACCATCAAGCACGATAGCCTATCTAAGCTCACTTTCTTAGACCTAAGCAATAATTTCTTGGATGGCATCATTCCACCGGTGATGAGAAGGATAACAGAGAGCTTAGGCATGCATGGATAATATCAAGCTCAACAGTATTGCCCCTCAGGAAATTAGCAATCTTCAAAAGGTGTATTACTTGTGTTCAAGTCATATTTCTTGTGGATTGCCAACTAGTTAAAAAATTGAGCCCTGGATTTCCACTGTACCTAAATGCCTGAACCTTACTTATCTTAGTTTGTCAGCGAATTACTGGATAGGCCGAATCTTTGAATCTTTGAACCATTAATCAATAATCCATGAGAGCTTGAATTTCTTGGCCTTACTTCCTAAACTTATTTGGAGGAAATATTCCATCCTTTATAGATTAACTCAAAAACTTTAACCAACTATAAGGCCTTTAATGAATGTCGTTTTTACACAATTCCTTTAGAGCCTAGCCTATGCCTTAACTAGGATAAGAAAAATTAAGCATACCTATATATGATGGACTTCAATTGATGGGTGAAACCTAGCGTTGTAGTCAAAGTTGGCATGATTAGGATTGCATAATTATTCATGAAATTAAGTATACTGATATAACACAACCAATAAAAGTGAAGAATTAATTTTAAACTTCCTATATTACCCTTGCCTTCTAAATTGAAATCTCGATTGCATCACATGTGACAAATGTTATTGTGAGTTAGTGAAATTATTAGAAGAGAAGTTGTAGAGAAATGAAAGATGGATGCCAAGTAACAATGTATGCAAGAGGATAGCAAGGCACATAAAGATTATATATTATTATTATTATTATTATTATTATTATTATTATTATTATTATTATTATTATTATTATTATTATTATTATGACATTAAGTGTATATATATGTGTGTATACATGCACTCACACCTCACTACTTTTCTTGGAGCACTTAATTCTATCTTAGTTCCATTACAAATGGACTCTTATCCTATTTATATTATTTTTCCTTCCAAATGAATGGTGAGGATTGATTTTATCCTATAGTCTAGATTGCAAGTCTAGATTTTTTCTAAGACTAGAATTCTCTAAAATGTTTTCTAGAGATTTCTACACATTTTTCATAAGTTCTACAACTATGTATAAAGTTAGGGATGGTAGTGGGGCGGGTTTGGGGCGCCCCATATCCTGCCTCATGACACCATACCTTGCCCCATACCCCACCTCACCCCAGAAAGGCCCCATCCCACCCTGCCCTACCTCGTCCTGTCGAGTTGGCGGTTAACCCGAAAAAAAATTAAAAAATTAAAATCAGTTGATGAAAGCATCAAATTAGTACCACTTGAAAGCAATTAAAAATCAAATTTCAACTAATGCAAAATTCATGCTAACAAGATAAGATTTAGAAGCAAAATAAGAGATAAGAATAGAATTAAAGTAATAACTAGCATAATATTTTAAATTTTTATATATTGTGAGCTTATGACAGTAAACTAAAACAAAAAAACTTAAAATTTTTAAGTTCAACAAGCTTTCATCATATAGTTCTAAACAATTTGGGAAGTGGAGCCCTAAAATATTTGGTTTGGACATTATTTTTAATTAGAAAAATATAAAATCAATTATATATAATATATTTATTATATATATAATATTTATATGGGTGAGGTGGCGGGGCGGGTTTGGGCGGGGTCGGTAAACCCATACCCCACTCCAAATGATTTATGTTAGTTGCGCCCATCCCCCATTTAGTCTCCCTAAACCTATCCCATTTGGGATAGGTTGAGCTCGAGTTTGGGTTTTGCCTCACCCCATTGCCATTCTTATGTAAAGTTCTTGAAACTCCTACGCTAGTCTTCATTAGAAACTTTTAGTTAAACTATAATTTATAAAAAATCAACCAAAATTAAAGAAATATGTGGAGGCTTTTAGAGCAGTTGGTGCTCTTTATTATTCCCCCTCAACATCTACTCTCTCCTATACTGCTTCTTTTTGTCATGCCAAGTTGCCTTCTAAATTCTTCAAATTTTGCTGTGTTGAGGCTTTTGGAAAAAATGTCTACAACTTGGTCTTCTGTCTTCACATGCCTTATCTCAATTTCACCTCGCAATACTTTTTCTTGCAAGAAGTGATAATGTACTTCCACGTTCTTAGTTCTTGCATGAAACACTGGGTGTTCTGCGAGACGTATCACCAGTTGGTTGTTGCAATATATCCACACAGGGTGATTATTTGATATCCCAAGATTCTTCATAAGTTGAATCACCCATGTACTCTCTTGAGCTGCCATAGCTGCTGCTCAATATTTTATCTCAGTGCTAGATAATGAAATTGTTGGTTGTCTTTTGCTGCACCAGGAAATTGGTCTTTCTCTAAGGCTGAATATGTAACCAGTTGTTGAGCGTCTTATATCGCGATCACTGGCATAGTCAGCATCATAGTGCTAAACTATTTCACATTTTTCTTCTTTCTTATATAATATTCCGTAGTCAATCGTGCTTTTAATGTAGCATAGAATTCTCTGTATGACTTCCAAATGGGGCTTTTTTGGATTCGTCATATATTGACTTGCCATCCCTACTGCATATGATACATTTAGCTATGTCATGGTAAGATAGATAAGGCTACCGACTATTCGACTATACATCATGGTGTCTTCAAGATCCTCTCCTTCAATAGAGCATAATTATGTATTAGCCTCTATTGGAGTTGAGATGGGTTTGCATTCTAATATCCCATATTTCTCAAGTAATTCCTTAGCATATTTATGCTGATATAAGAGTATCATTTCTTTATCTCTCTCTATTTCGAGCCCAAGGAAATTTCTTAATTCCCAAAGTGCTTTCATTTGAAATTAGACTGAGTAGTTAGCTATAATTTGTTGTATCTCTTTTTCATCATCTCCTATGATGATTAGATCATCCACCTAGATAAGTACAACTTCAATCTTGTCATTTTGAATTTTCATGAATATGCTTAAGTCTGCTGATGCCATAGTATAGTTACTTTGAGTTAAAAATTTTGCTATCTTCCTATACCATGCTCTTGGTACTTGCTTTAGCCCATAAAGTGCCTTTTTCAACTTGCACACATGGGTTGGATGTGTTTTACTTTCAAAACCTTGTGGCCATTCCATGTATATTACGCTATCTAATTCTCCATATAGGAATGTGTTCTTCACGTCCATTTGCCAGAGTTTTCAATCTTTGCCTGCTGCTAATACTAGAAGCACGCGTACTGTAGTAATCTTTGTCACTAGGCTAAATGTCTCATCATAATCTAGCCCATACTTTTGTGAAAGCCCTTTGGCCACCAGTCGTGCTTTATATTCGATCGATCCATTTGGTTTACTCTTTATCTTGTAAACCCATTTGCATGACATGGGCTTCATATCGTTGGGCCTTGGCACTAATTCCCAAGTCTCATTTTGCTTCAGGGCTTTTATTTTTTTTCCATAGCCTTATTCCACTATTCTTTCAAGGAGGCTTCCTCAAATGAGAAAGGCTCTTTCACTTTATCAACTTCTACCATTGCTGCATCAGCATACTTAAGATTTAGCCTTCTTTGTCTTGTAGATTTTCTAAGTTGAGGTTGAGTTTTGTCTATTTCTCTTTGAGTCTCCTCGATTTAGCTTGATTGTTCTTCTTCTAAAGTTTGCTGATATAAACTTATTTTTCAAGGAAACTTCATTTTCTTAGCCTGAGTTGGTTTCTCAACTTTTTATATACTTGGATGCATGTTATCTTCATCTTTTTTTCCTCAACTTCTCTTAAATAGGGCAGTATTATTGAATGCGGTGTTCGCCAAGATGATGACTCATCAAACATCACATTTTGAGAAACATAACACTTTCTTATTGTAGGATCACAACATCTCCAACATTTTCTTTGGTTATCATAGTCCACAAATATAGTGCGTCTGGCTTTCTTATCAAATTTGGTACGTAGATTATCAGGGATAAAGACATAGCATACGCATCCAAATACTCCAAATGACTTACCATGGGCTTGATCTTCCATAACTTCTAAAATGGTGATACAAATCCAAGTTTTGCTTGAGGCAATCTTTTGGCCACATCTGTAGTTGTCTTTATACACTCGGCCTAAAATCAGGGTGGTACATTATTCGCATAGAGTATACTTATGCATATCTTTGCAAGATGTCTATTCTTTCTTTCTACTACTCCATTTTGTTGTGGAGTATTTGGACAAGTTAAATGCCTACGTATCTTGCATTCTTTTAGATATTTTGAAAACTTGTGCAAGGTATACTCACCTCCATTATTTGTACGTAGGCATCTTATTCTACAACCAAGTTGCTTTTCCACCTCTTCTCTAAATTTCTTAAATTTTCTTAATGCTTTTGATTTTTCTTTTAAGAAATTTAGCCATATGTGTCTTGAAAAATCATCAATAAAAGTGATAATGTATTAAAAGCCTATGATGGATAGTTGTTTTATGGGATTGCGTATGTTTAAATATGCTAATTCAAGAGGTTTCTTAGCTTTATACTTTGACTTCTTCTAGGGCAATTGATGTGTTTTCCCGTACTAACATCCTACACACACTATATCTTCTTGAATATCTAGTTGAGGAAGCCCCTTGAGCATGGATTTCTTCATCATTACATTCAATTTATGGTAACTCATACACCCTAATCTTTCATGTCACAATTCAACTGTCTCATTTCTACAAGTTTTATCTACATATGCATCTTGAGCTGACATCACGTAATCGGATTCTACTTTTTGTCCCTCTATTAGTGGTGTGCATGTCAATTCAAGATTTTGGTATACCTTTACATCTTTTGGCCCAAACACTACATAATTTTCGGATGCTATGAATTGTGAAACCGATAATAATTTATTTTTCATACCTAGCACGTGATACACATTCTGCAATTTCACTTGCTGCAAGCTATGTCGTGATACAATCATTATCTTGCCAATATTAGTGATTAGTAGTTTAGAGTTATTAGTTGTAATCACAACTTGTGCTTTTTTGTACTCAGACAAGCTTACTAATTTTTGTTCTCTCTTATCATGCGGTTAGAGCATCTGGAATTCACAATCCAATCATCATCACAATTGATCAAATTTTTACTTATCGTTGTGAGTGCAATCTCTTCCTTTGTACACGAGAGTGTCACTTACCTTGTCGTTTCTTTTATTTCTTTGACAATAAAGAAGGCTTGGAGATCCCATTCTTCTTCACTCTCATTTTGAATATGTGACAATATCACCATGTTCCCTTTTGCTTGTTTATATTGACAATCTCGAGCATAATGACCTTTCTTGCTGTAATTATAGCATTGATTGTTTTTGCAACAGAAAATCTTATCTCCTTTTTTATCTTGACTCGACTGCACTCCCCCTTGTTGCCAGCTCTTTATTTATAGACTCCTTTGAAATCTTCCTTGCCTTGCATTAAGTTCTTCATTCTTTGGTCTCACAGTCTTTTGATTTCTTGGGGCATTTCTCTTCCCACTGTAAAGAGCTTTCTCTTAATCTTTGATTGAAGTTTTAGACATTTTTTTTGTCTAAAGCCTCTTGATTTGCCAATATATTCTCTAATTCATTTAAAGTTGGCTCATGTGCCCATTCATGGGTTGCCGTAACAAGACCAAGAAATTCGATTTGCAACCCATGGATTATGATCCTCCTTATTCTTGTTTCGGTAATTGCATTTTGAGGGTCTAACTTGGAAATTTCTTGGCATAAAGATTTAACTTTAGTAAAATACTCACTCATTGTTATATCATGCTGTGAGACCGACATTTGCTCATCCTTGAGTTGTTGTAACTTGGCATCATTTGTCTGAGCGAACATCCCTGCAAGTGTATCCCATGCTTTTTTTGGTGTTCTTACATCTTTTATCTATTGCAATAAATCATCCCCCATGGCTATTGGTAAAGTATAAATGGCTCTTCCAACTTGGACCTTTCATCTTTTTAAGTCATCCTCTTCTATTGGAGGTTGAGTTTCATTTCCCCCAACGATATTCCATAGATCTTGACCAAGCAGGTAAAACTGCATACAGACACTCTAGGTGCTATAATTATGATTATTGAGTTTTTCAATTCCACTTACCGAAGTGGACATATTTGCCATTGTGTCTTGATAAGCCTTGATCAAGTAAGCTCGATCTTGGATCGATTAGCTTCACAATCCCAAATTGCGTACCAATGGCACCTCAATCTCGTGCACTTGCTTTTGTGGACCCTAGTCCATATATCTCAAACATGTTGTTAACAGTTCTCAATCACCTGCTCCGATACCACTCGTAAAGAAATGAAAGATGGATGCTAATTAACAATGTATGCAAGAAGATAGCAAGGCACACAAAGATTATATATTATTATTGTTATGATGATAAAGTGTATATATATGTGTATACAAGCACTCACACCTCACACCACTTTTCTTGGAGCACTTAATTCTATCTTAGTTCCATTACAAATGGGCTCTTGTAGCCTTAAAAAAAATCTAGACTGGTAATCTAGACCGTGGGATGAAATCAATCCTCACTGTTCATTTGTGAGGGAAAAATAATTTCTAGAGAATTCTAGCCTTAAAAAAAAAAAATCTAGACTTGTAATCTAAATATGGGATAAAGTCAATCCTCACCGTTCATTCGAGAGGAAAAATTCTAGAGAATTCTAGCCTTAAAAAAAATCTAGACTTGTAATATAAACTGTGGAATAAAATCAATTCTCACTGTTCATTCAAGAGGAAAAATAGTATAAAGTACTACAAGTTTCTACAAGTTCTACAACTATGTATAAAGTTCTAGAAATTATTCTAGAAACTTCTACATTAGTCTTCATTAGAAAGTTCTAGTTAAATTATGATTTCTAAAAAATCAACCAAAATTAAAGAAATATGTAGAGGCTTTCTATAGTATGTGGTGCTCTTCAGAAGTTAGAAAAGAAAAAGGCCTTAGTTATTTGGATAGATTCATTTAGTATATTTAGAAGAAATTGCATCATAGTTCATCGGCTCAACCAATTCGTCCATATAAAATACATGCTAGTATTTAGCATAATAGAATATCCAGAGTCAAGTCAGAAAAGTATGGTCAAGGAGATGGTGACCCCAAAATTATCTCTCATCATGAAATCCAGTTAGGTTGTTTTCTTAGTCTTGAGTAGTTCATTTTTTGTTAGTGTTTTATGAGAAGCCCACTTTCTCTGACTCCAACAACTATTCCACTACCACCAGGCGTGTTGTTTTCTGATTCTTGAGTAGTTCATTTTTTTATTCGTATTTTATGATAAGCCCACTTTCTCTGACTCCGACAACTACTTCACTACCGCTAGCACTATGAAAACACGGCTTTGTCTTTCCATTTTCTTTTTATTTTTATTTGTCAATAGGAACTGAAGAAAGATACAGGCTTTCCTAGAGTTCTATGAACACACTATATACTACAGGTCAAAGCAAGAGTTATTATAAGAAAACTAGCTAGCACACCTTAGACAAAATATAAAACAGAATGTAGTAATATTATCGTTGGTATGAATCAGCTAATCACGTTTGACAAAATATTATAACAGAATATCATATATATTATAGTAGGTATTATAAAAGAAAACTAGCCAGCATCACCTTTGACAAAATATTTAGCCATTTGTAATTTGTTTATCCATATTCAATCATATCAGCCACCCTTGGTTCTTTCCGAGTTTCGGTCGATTCATCGTTTTTCTATCCTTTCATACAGGGGTTTACAACTGATAGGCAATTTAGTATTACCTTTAGCAAAGCAGGCATGACAACATCCCAGAGAGCTTTCTTTTTCTTTCTTCATATTTTTCTGTTAAGTTTGTTCCCATTGAAGGCAGCATCCTCAGCAAGAACAGAAGCAGCAGCTCTAGTTAGGTGGAAGAATAGCTTATCAACATCTCCTTCTCTCACTTCGTGGTCCCTCAACAACCTCACAAACCTATGCAGATGGACAGGCATCCGCTGCAATGCTGGGGGCTCGATTTCTGAGATCAATTTATCTCGTGCAAATCTGGAAGGCACCATTGACCAACTGGATTTCAAATCTTTATCGAATGTTACCATTTTCAAACTTAATGGGAATAGTTTCAATGGGACAATACCAGCTGGTATCGGCAATCTCTCCAGGCTCAGTTTCTTGGATCTCAGCAACAATTTGTTGGAGGGCTCCATTCCACCTGAAATTGGTAATCTCACAGGGCTTCAGTATATTAGTTTGTATAACAACAATCTCAACGGAGAGATTCCTACTCAAATTGGCAATATTCAAAAGGTAGAGTACCTGGATTTTGGTTCTAATTACTTGGAGACTCCTGACTGGTCTAAAATTCCAAGTTTCCCCTTGTTGACTCATCTTAGCTTTTATTACAATGAGCTCACCTTGGGATTTCCTGATTTTATAGCTAGTTGTCTGAACCTCACTTTTCTTGATTTGTCACTAAACCACCTGACAGGCCGAATTCCTGAATCATTATTCAGCAATCTGGTCAAGCTTGAATATCTTAACCTCACTGACAATTCATTTCAAGGGCCCTTGTCAGCTAACCTTTCCAAGCTATCAAAGTTGAAAGATCTTCGCTTGGGAAACAACTTCTTCTCTGGCTACATAATTGATTCTATCAGCCTGATACTTGATCTAGAAATTCTTGAACTGTTTAACAATTCATTTGAAGGAAATATTCCGTCTTCTTTAGGTCAACTTAGGAATCTTCAGCGACTAGATCTCAGGACAAATGGCTTGAATTCCACAATTCCCTCTGAGCTTGGCCTGTGCACTAACCTTTCCTACTTGGCTTTATCCCAGAATTCGCTTACTGGAACTTTGCCTTTGTCCTTGTCAAATTTGACCACCTTATCTGCGTTGTGGCTAAGTGACAACAGTCTCTCTGGTGATATCTCCCCTCATTTTATCGGTAATTGGGCCAAATTAACATCATTGCAGCTTCAAAACAATGATTTCACTGGGGAAGTTCCATATGAAGTAGGCTTGCTGACAAATCTAAATTATTTGTTTCTGTATAATAATGCATTTTCAGGCTCCATCCCGCTAGAGATAGGGAACCTAACAAATTTATTGATGCTAGACTTTTCAGCCAACCATTTTTCAGGGGAAATTCCTCCAACAATTGGGCGTCTCATAAATCTTTCAATTCTAAACCTCTTCTTCAACAATCTCACTGGAACCCTTCCACCTGCGATTGGAGGCCTAAGGTCACTAGAGGTTCTTGATCTCAATACTAACAAATTGAGTGGACAGCTCCCAGAGTCCATCTCTAACCTCAGTAGTCTGACAATTCTGTCTGTTTTTAGTAATAACCTATCAGGCAATATTCCCTGGGAGTTGTTGACAACCGGTCTCAAATTTCTTGCGCTCTCCAACAACACTTTTGAAGGCCCTATACCATCACAAATAGAAAGATTCCAGAACTTGTCTTACCTAAGCCTTTCAAAAAATCAATTTTCAGGTCCACTACCTTCCTCCATAGGGAATCTTTCAAATCTTTCTGCCCTGCAACTCAATTCCAACAAGTTGACTGGAGCGATTCCATCATCCATTTGCAACTTGAGTTCTCTTGAACTTCTTCTTATATCAAATAACAACTTGGTAGGACCAATTCCACAGTGCTTAGGAAACTTCAGCAAACAGTTGAAGTTCTTGCACTTAAAGGCAAATCACCTTCAGGGGCCGATTCCAAGAAAATTCACAGAAGGCTGTGCTCTCCAGTCTCTAAACTTAAATGACAATCAATTGGAAGGAACATTACCTCAGTCCCTGGTTCACTGTCGACAACTGCAGGTTCTTGACGTTGGAAACAACAATTTACAGGATTCTTTCCCCTTTTGGATGGAAACTCTTCCAGACCTTCAAGTTCTTGCTTTGAGGTCTAACAGATTTCATGGTATGATACCCCGTCCACAGGATAAAATCTCCTTTTCTAAATTGCAAGTTTTTGACATCTCCTTCAACGAGTTTACTGGCCTTTTGCCAACTGAATTTTTGAAGAACCTGGAAGGCATGATTGATGTAAAGGAAAATAGATCAGAAACAAGATATCAGAATTTGCCTTACTGGGAGCCAATGACAATTGTTGTGAAAGGTTTGGAGGTTCGATTGGTGAGAGTCCTAATAGCCTTTACAACCATTGATCTATCCAACAACAAGTTCCATGGAAATATTCCATTTTCCATTGGAAATCTAAATTCTCTACGGTATCTGAATTTTTCTCGTAATGGGTTCACAGGTGATATCCCTCCTTCTCTAGGAAACTTAACCGTACTTGAATCATTGGACCTATCTTCAAACCAGTTGGGAGGGAAAATTCCATGGCAATTGACAAGGCTAACATTTCTTTCAGTGTTGAACCTTTCAATGAATCATCTTGTTGGACCCATCCCTCAATCTGGCCAGTTCCTTACATTTCAGAACAGTTCATACATTGGAAACCCAGGACTATGTGGGCATCCAATATTGAATAAGAAGTGTGAAGTTGATGACAAAGAGCTGCCTGCACTTCCAATGCTGCCAAAAGAAGTTGATAATTATGGTATATTAGATGGACTTACCTGGCAAGTTGTTCTTATGGGGTATGGA
>JACGDI010000843.1:691101-705249 GCA_014898725.1 Jacaranda copaia
TGGCAAGTTGTTCTTATGGGGTATGGATGTGGAATGTTAATTGGAATAGTTTTAGGTCTTTTCTATTTCTAATATGTCAAATGCCCAAATAATATGTAAATTTCTGCAGAAGATACAAAAACTTGTCAAGTGGCAACTTTACTTGGATCCTGGCATTGTTCAATGTGTGTTGTTGCATCATCCTGATTATCTTAATATTTGTAATCATACATGTCTAGTTATTCTGATTCTATTGTCTAAATTGATCTGATTGTTCTCATAGGGTGAAATTTAGATCAATCCTTTATTTCAAAAGTGGATTTATGTATAAGCTTGTAGAACTCATCCCACTTTTTAAATAGAAGTAGAAAAATTACGTATATTTTTACTGATAGCAGGCTTGTAGATAGTTCTTTATATATGCTTCTTGGTTTTGGACATGAATAGTTATTGTCCAGAAGCTGTGAAATATCAGGAAAAGCTACTTATTTATCTACTACCTGTGAAATGTGTATTAGTATCATGTTTCCACAATGATATGCTACACCGGGGGAGAGAAAATGTGTTTCATAAATGTGATTTTCCAGAAATATATTTGGAATATGATACTCATATTCTTTTAGTTGTTTTCTTCTTCTTTTTTTTTTCTGTGCCCGCACGGCTGCACTCTTTAAGCGTCTCAGGGGGCGTCTTGTGCCAACTAGTGTAAAGTACATGTAAGGAAAATAATTTTTTGGTTTGGACTTTGTTTCAATGAATATCATCGCATTGACTTGGTCTTAAAATTTGTACAAATTCTAGTCATTGAATTTAAACCTCTATGGAAAAAAATAAAAAGAAAGAAATTTTGTATTTTTTTTACCAATTTAAGGTGAAAAACAAGATTGCTTCATCAATAAAACTTGGATATACCAAACAAAATATTATAATTTAAGATAAATTCATTTGAAAGTTACATTTAGAAATTTATTGATCGGTGCAAATATATTTATTTACTACATTGTCCAAAAGAGATTCAAGTCTACTAGCCTCATTAAATGATAATTCAACATAAGTTTTGTATCATAAATCAAATCAACTTTGGGTTGATTTAAGATAATCAAACTAATCAATAAAAAGTATTAGCTTTGTAAAGACTAACAAGCACGAAAAAATATGGGCTCTCCTTTTCCATTTCTCTTTCTCTCTCAATTATCAATAGGAACACGAGAAATACAGAAGCTTCTTAAAGTTATATATGAACAAGATACCAACTTTTGACCAAAAACCATAAGCCAAACCAAGAGTAGGTAAGCCGGCATCACTTTTGACAAAATATCCAAGCTACTTATAATTTGTTGAATCCATATTTAATCACATCAATCAATCTTGGTTCCTTCAAGTTTCTGTTAAATTTTTCTCATTACAGTGATCCATACTGCTGATATGAGGCATAATAAATAGGTATTGCGTAGCATTATTTACCTTCAGTAAAGCATCCATGAAAACATCCCAGACAGCTTTCATTCTCTTTCTTCATATTTTTCTGCTAACTTTGTTCCCATTCAAGGCAGCATCCTCTGTAAGAACAGAAGTAATGACTCTACTGAGGTGGAAGTGTTAGTGAAAGTACAACTATAGTTGAAAAAGTATCAAACAATCTTCAGGCTAAGGCATAGATATCTCGCTCTCTTTAAATAGATTCAAGCCTACTACAGTAGAGATTGATTATTGATCCAGCAATAATACTCTTAACTTGTCCTCTCCAAGATATAACAGTCCGATAGAGTCGTATAACTCAAAAACTCGGGGCAAGTTTTTGAGTTCAAAGCTTCACCACAAGAACACCTTCCTTTAATTATTATAACTCTCTTTTAGTGTGTGAAATATAATAATTGTAAGAATTCTTGTAAGTGACCAAAAGTAAGAAATGACTCTTGTTTATAGGTGTGGATAATCTCCATAATTGAATGAGAATTAATGGATAATTAAACTGAAGGTTACACATAGGAACATGGAGGGTGGCAAATAAACTGAGGAGTTAGTGGCATTAGGAAGACATGAAAATGGTGTTAGTGGCTACAAATGTGAATTGAAGAAGAGTAAAGGGAAGACTTTTCCACCACACCACTAAAGAATAATGAAGGACATTTCACTACACTAATCTCCCCCATAATGTCCTCATTTCTCATCATCAATGAAGTAATATGTAAAGACATATACATTAATTTTGATATTAAAATGCTCATACACCAACAGGAAGAACACCTTATCACCAGTTCCTTCTCTCAATTCATGGTCCTTCAACAACCTCAAACAGATTTGCAGATGGACAGGAATTCGGTGTAAGAGAGTCAGCTCGGTTTCTGAGATCAATTTATCTGGTGCAAATCTGGAAGGCACCATTGACCTGCCATTGGCAATCTCTATAGGCTCACTTTCTTGGACCTCAGCAACAATTTGTTGGTGGGCTCTATTCTACCTGAGATTGGATATCTGATAGAAATTCAGTACATTAGTTTGTACAACAACAATCTCAATGGAGTGATTCCTATCCAAATTGGCAATCTTCAAAAGGTAGAGTACCTGGGTTCTAATTACATGGAGACTCCTGATTGGTCTAGAATTTTGAGTTTTCCTTTGCTGACACATCTCAGCTTTTATTACAATGAACTTACCTTGGTATTTCCAAGTTTTGTAACCAATTGTCTGAACCTTACTTTTCTTGATTTGTCACTAAACCACCTGACAAGCCGAATTCCTGAATCATTATTCTACAATCTGATCAAGCTTGAATATCTTAACATCATTGCCAATTCATTTGAAGTGCCCTTGTCACCCAATCTTACCAAGCTATCAAAGTTTTTGACAATTGTGCTTTCTATACAAAACAAAAGCAAAGAGACCAAAGATTCATGACTATCAATTAAGACAAAAGAGACCAACTATAGAAGACCAGATCTTTCATTTGGTACGGATATAAGGTATGCCAAGTTCCACAAGCTGCAGCAGCTTTTTGGCCCTCATGGGTAAATCATTGGAGTTCAGAACCACATCTTGTTGGAGGTTAACCACCTGTTTAGCCAAGAAATTTGCCACCACATTCCCTTCTCTAAAGACACATGAAAAAGAAGTTGAAAGGCTGAGCATTAGCATTTTAATCCTCCTAATAAGATGTGCAAATATCCAGTGGTGGTGAGAGGTGACTTGAATAAGATGGATGGCCACTTTAGCTTCAGTTTCCTCCTAGATGTTGGTCATGCCCCTGTTCGCACAAAGCTCCAAACCCAGCTTAATAGCATAAAGCTCCGCATAAATATTATTTTTACTCCCAAGAGGTTTTATAGAAGCAAAAATCACCAAGCGCTTGTCATCTCTAAGTTCACCCGCAGGTCCAGCCTTTATAGGATTACCAATAGCCGACTTGTCTGAATTGAGCTTGAAAGCTCCATCTGGAGCATGGTTCGTAGGAACGGTTGCGGGGGTTCTGCATATTTTTGTTATTAAATTATTTAAAAAATTCAAATAAATTATGAAAAATATAAAACCATTGAAGACTTTATTTCTTGTTTGTATAAAGTAATTAGCATAATTTTGGATATCACAAATTAATGTTGTAGACTACATTAGCTTAGTAAAGCTCTTAAATATTAGAAAAGCTATTATACAACATAATAAAGACATAATATATCTTTTGCTTGTAAATTATTGTTAATTTAATTCATAGCCTTTTAACTAATACAATATTCAATTTTCCTATGCAGGAGCACATAGAATAGGCCAAGCCCAATGCTTCTTGTTCCGTGATAGAATGTATAGCAACGGTACAGACATTGATGCCGATTTTGCCAACACTCGAAGGTGCTAGTGCTCTCGAAGTGGTGGTGATAGAAACTTGGCATTGCTTGATTTGGTGATGCCCAATTCATTTGACAACAATTCCTTTAGGAATTTGATTCAAAGAAAGGGTCTTCTTCAATCTGATTAAGTTCTATTTAGTAGAGAATCAATAGACAGTATTGTAAACGATCAATAGACAGTATTGTAAACGAGTACAGTAGGACCTTAACAATGTTTTCATCTGATTTCGCAAGTACCATGATCAAAATGGCAGAGATTGAACAAGTTACCAGACAAAATGGGATTATAAGAAGGGTGCATAACATCATTTTGCTGTATGTTGTAAAAAACCAGTTCCATCGTAGTTGTTCCCGTTCCGTTCCACCTTGCTGGCCCGTTTTATTGGTCCGAAATGTTGATCTAGCGATAAATCGGCTGCTTTTCATCGTGCTAGTCACACTTTCGTTCTAGGCCAGTGTGACGGAACGCCCACAGCCGTTGCGATTCTGTATCGACTGTTTTGGCTGATTTTGCGGGGTTCCGGTGAACCATGATCTGGAGTTTTCTCCAATCTAATAATCCAGCTTTTTGGTTGAGGTTTATTAAGTCCCAAGAGGTTTACCAAGCTATCAAAGTTGAAAGATCTTCTCTTGGGAAAAAACTTCTTCTCAGGCTATGTTCTTAATTCTTTCAGCCTAATTCGTGATCTGCAAATTCTAGAACTGTTTAACAATTCATTTCAAGGGGATATTCCGCCTTCTATAGGTCAACTCAAGCATCTTCAGCGTCTATATCTTAGTACAAATGGCTTCAATTCCACAATCCCCCCTGAGCTTGGCATTTGCACCAACCTTTCCTCCCTGATTAGCTTTAGCCAAGAATTCGCTTTATGGACCATTGCCTTTATCCTTGTTAGATTTGACCAACTTATCTGATTTGGGAATATACGACAATAATCTTTCTAGTGGTATCCTGCCTCATTTTATTAGCAATTGGACCCAATTAACTTCATTGCCGGTCCAAAACAATCCTTTCAATGGGAAAGTTCCATTAGAGATAGACCTACCGACAAATCTTCAATATCTATTTCTTTTACTAATACATTTTTAGGCTCCCACTAGTAAAAAAATTACTTTTTGATATGGAAATTTGCAACAGAAAAATCCATCGCAAAATGACAATCCTGAACAAAAATAGTTTGGCCTTTTGCAACGGAAAAAATCCGTCACAAAAAAATAAAAAAAATTGCAACAAATAATTCTGTGGCAAATGGGAAGATTAGTGATAGATTCAAAATCCATCGCTAATATTCCAAAATTAAAAAAAGAAAGAAAAATTTTGCAAACTGAACTTTTGCGACAGAAAAATTCGTTGCAAAACTTATTTTCCGTCGCAAAGTAGAAAAGGAAAAAAAAGTTTTTTAAATGCTATATTTTTAATTAACATAAAAAATAAAAGTAATAATAATATTAGAAAATATTAGATCATGATAATGTTATTTATGTGTTGTGGGTTAAAAGAATGAGAAAAATTATTCATACCAAATGTTATTTTACATTAGTAATCTCTTATGATATTTACTGTTATATACATTAATTTAGAATCAATAGTTTCTTATATTATATACTATGGTAAATTTAATGTTATTCATACCATTAAAAAATTCTAAATAAATAAAGTCATTATATTAACTCAATATTTTTTTTTCTTCTGCAGTAGATAAAGTCTATTATTTGACTTTTAGTTGTTATTAAATACCTAAATTTTATTTTGTTATCTATCATTTAATGTTAATTTTTTTATTCATACATATGGAAATTCTTATATGTTATGTTGTAAATACTTTATGATTATTAATATATTTATATAAATAATATTCTTTTTATTATAAATATAATTATCATATATGAATTAATAAATTTAATTTCAATATACACTTATGTATTCTGATTAATTGGAAGATATAACATTACCTTTAGCAAATGCATTAATCATTATAAAATAAAGATTATTTATTATAAAATAATTTTATACTAATTTATACAAATTCTATAATAGTAATGAACATTTTGTAACTCATATTAGTAATTATAAATATACACACATATTAAGAACAAAAATGTTATACATATAATTAATATAAAAAATAAAAAAATAATATTAGAAAGAATTTGATCAAGAAAATGTTATTTATGTGTTGTGAGTTAAAAGAATGAGCAAACTTAATTAAGATAATAATATTTAAATTTATATATAATTGATAATTAGTTAGTAAAATTAGCATCATGTCAAATGTTATTTTACACTGGTAATTTTTTATGATATTAATTATTAAGTACATTAATTTTGAACAATAGCTTAACATATATATTATTATATATAGCACAATGGTGTGGGATCCGCAATTATGCAATTTTAATTCTAATTGTGTAATTTTGGTCAAATGACAAATTCTTTGAATTTTGAGTATTTTAATCCAATTAAATTTTTTTCATTAATTGCTGGTTATTATCTTTAACTGATATGATTGTATCTTATCTCCAATATTTTTCATTCAAAATTCAAAATATATTTAATAATATTTCATAATTTTTATTAGAGAGCTAGAAATTTGAGAAATGAATAATTATAAATTGACTAATATATAAGAGCTCAATTTATCAAAATCTTTAAAAATTAATAATTTTTATAGTAATATATTTTTAGATATATAAAATATTTTGAGATAAAACTATATATAATATAATGAATAATTTAATTTGAAAGATATTTCAAATATAAAAAGTTACTTCCTGTAACAACTATAATTCTATATAAATCATTATATTAATTCTATACTTTTCTATTCAGTAATTGATAAAGTTCATCATTTAACTTTTATTTGTTTTTATTTTTATTTTTTATCTATCATTTAATATTATGTACTTCTTATTCATACATAAGGAATTATATATAGAAATACACATATTATTATGGTAGTGGTATTTAAATATCTAAAAATTAAATTATTAATATTCAAAAATTCATTTTAAATAAAATTATTATTAAAAAATTTTAAATTGAATATAAAAAATATATCCTACACGAACCTTAAGGTAATATTTTTTATCTTCTTCCTCCCTTTTTTCTCCTTTTGATCCTCCTCCTCTTTCTCTCCTTTCTTTCTTTCTGCTTTTTCTTTTTCCTTATTCTAACTTAACAATTGACAACTCCACTGCCGATAGAGGCGAGTCGGTTGCGCGGCAGTGGTTGCGAGGCTAGCGTGTTGGCTGGCACAAGGCCTTGCGCGGCCTGGCAGGCCTCCACAGCCAATGGCCATGAGGCCTTGCTCGGCCAGCAACCGCCTTGCGTAGTAGCTGACTAGTTCTGCTGCCTCTAGATTTTTTTAATTACATATTAATTTTGTTTTTGTTAATGTTATAGGTTTGAAAATTTTCTGGCATTTGGATGTGCTGGTTACTTTAAAAGGTTATTTTTTGCTTATTATTTTATATATTATGTATTAGATTATTGTTTGATAATATTGCATTTATATTGAATTATGTGTTAAATTTTGTTAGATTTACATTTTGTGGATTGTATGTTCGATTAAGATTTGAGTTATATATTGAATTTATATTAAATTATATGTTGATTTATAATGAGATGTATGTCTAATTTTATTGAATTTATATTTTGTAAATTGTGTTTGACTAAGTTGAGTTATCTAGTGGAGTTATATTGTAATTTTGTAAAGTATATATTGGATGATGATTTAATATTTACATTGAATTAATATTTAGATTTTGCAAATTATATGTTTGATTAGAATTTGAGTTGTGTTGGATTTATTTTAAATTATATGTTGGTTATAATGAGTTCTACGTTGAATTTTATTGAATTTATATTTCATGACTTATGTGTTTGATTATGATTTGGTTGTGTATTGAATTTATATATTGGTTTGTTATGTTGAATTGCATGTTGGTTTAGTTTATGTTTCTATTTTTCATTATTGTAATTTTATAAATTATGTATTGGACGATGATTTAATATTTATGATGAATTAATGTTTATATTTTGTGAATTATACATTCGATTAGAATTTGAGTTATATGTTGGATTCATCATAAATTAAGCTAAATTTATGTTAATTTTGTTTTTGTTTTAATATTGTAGGCTTGGATATCTCAAGGCATTGAAATTTAGTATAAGTCTTGTAAGATAATTTTTTTGGCATTATTTTATGAATTTTATATTTTAGCTACGGCTTGATTTATATATTGGACAATGTGGATTATATTGGATTGTGATTTGTATTATATGTTAGATTTTTATTGTGATAGAAAATTATTGTGATTTTATGCAAAATAATATTTAAGAATTGGTGTATGGATGATTAGTAAGTAATGCAAAGAATTATTGATATTGGTTAATTATAGGTTTCAATTTTATATAGGATGTATATATATTTTAAAAATTTCTTAAAATTTGCGACAAAAATTTCCATTGAATTTTTTTTAATTATTATTTTTTGTGACTGAAATTTTTGTCTGATATTGATTAATAAAATTTGAAAAAAAGGAAAAGATTTCCGACGGAAAAAATACTCGTTGCAAGCAAATTTTCAATTATGCGATGGATTTTTCCTTTGCAAATTTGTGACGGATCATTTCCATGCAAAATCCATTGCAAAATGGAGAACTCAAATCCATTGCAAAATTATATCACAAAATGAGACTTCGCAACTTGGAAGGATCAATTCCACCGTGCTAAGAAAACTTCTACAAATGATTAAGGGTCCTGCACTTGAAAGCAAATCACCTTCAAGGGCACATTCCATACATATTTGTAGAAGGTTGTTCTCTGCTGTCGCTTAACTCAAATGGCAATCAATTGGAAGGAACACACTTCCACAATCCTAGGTTCACTGTTGGGAACTGCAGGTTCTTGACCTTGGAAACGACAATATACAAGACTCTTTTCCATTTTGTATGAAAACTCTTCTAGACTTTCGAGTTCTTGCTATGAGGTCTAACGAATTACATGGTATAATACCCCCTTCAAAGGCTAAAATTTCCTTCCCCAAATTGCAAGTTTTTGACATCTCCCACAATGAGTTAACTGGCCTTTTGCCAACTAAATATTTAAAGAATTTGAAAAGCATGATTAATGTAAGGGAAAATAGGTCAGGAATAAGATATGGGAATTTGACTTACTGGGAGCCAATGACCATTGTTGTTAAAGGTTTGGATTGAAGAGAATCCTGAAAACCTTTACAGCCATTGATCTATCCAACAACAAGTTCCATGGAAATACTCTATTTTCCATTTGCAATCTCAATTCTCTTCGGTATCTGAACTTTTCTCGTGATAGGCTCACAGGTGATATGCCTCCATCTCTAGGAAACTTAACTGTACTTGAATCATTGGACCTGTCTTCAAACCAGCTGGGAGGGAAAATTCCATGGCAATTGACAAGGCTAACGCTTCTTTCAGTGTTGAACCTTTCAATGAATCATCTTGTTGGATCCATTCCTCAATCTGGCCAGTTTCTTACGTTTGACAAACCTAGAACTATGTGGGCATCAAATATTGACTAAGAAGTGTGAAGATGACAAAAGCAGCCTGTACTTCCAATGCTGCCACAAGAAGTTGATAATAATGGTATATTAGATGGACTTACCTGGCAAGTTGTTCTTATGGGGTATGGATGGGGAATGTTAATTGGGACAACCTTAGGTCTTCAGCTTTATGTGCCGCTTCTCTGATTTGAATCTTGAAACTTTCTCTTGTTTGGCGGTCAATTGGTGAAGAATTCTCAAGAATCTTCTTTAAAGAAGAAGCTTTTTCGAAGAGGGATTCAATCTGTGGTCTCTTAAGATCAAGAATCCATCGTTCCTGATCAGGGTGCAGGATTTGCTCTAGAATCCTTATAGGGGACTCAAGATTGTAAGCCATATTCTAATCACTCAAAAAATACAGAAGCTTCTTAAAGTTATATATGAAAAGGATACCAGCTTTTCACCAAACAAAATATACCATAAGCCCAACAAAGAGTAGGTAAGCTAGCAGTAGTCTACACGCTGATATAAGGCACAATAAATAGGGGTTATGTAGCATTATTACCTTCAGTAAAGCAGCCATGACAACATCCCAGACAACTTCCATTTTCTTTCTTCATATTTTTCTGTTAACTTTGTTCCCATTTAAGGCAGAATCCTCAGCAAGAACAGAAACCGAAGCTCTAGTCAGGTGGAAGAATAGCTTAACACCATCTCCTTCTCTCAATTCATGGTCCCTTAACAACCTCATAAACCTTCGCAGATGGACAGGCATCCGCTGCAATGTCGGGGGCTCAGTTTCTTAAATCAATTTATCTGGTGGAAATCTGGCAGGCACCCTTCACCAACTGGATTTCAACTTGTTTCGAAATGTTCAGCGGCTAGATCTGAAGATGAATTACTTCAATTCCACAATTGCCCCTGAGCTTGGCCTGTGCTCTAACCTTTCCCGCTTGGATTTATCCTCGAATTCACTTATTGGAACTTTGCCTTTATCCTTGTCAAATTTGTTCAACTTATCTGAGTTGAGAATATCTAGCAATAATCTTTCTGGTGATATCTTCCTTCATTTTGTGAGCAATTGGACCCGATTAACATCATTGTCAGCTTAAAACAATCGTTTCATTGAGGAAGTTCCGTCAGAGATAGGCCTACAGACAAATCTCAATTTTTTGGGGAAAAATGCAAATTTGATCTTTTAATTATTACCAATTTTTAAATGGTCTATTTTTTATTGCAGCTTGCGTATTTAGTCCATTATCTTAATTTTGGTATCACATTTAGTCTATTTATTTACAAATTTAGTCTTTTAGGGCCACTTAATTTGAAATCAAGCCCATAACATATTCAATCATCTTTCATTAGGCCAAAATTTGAGACTTTTGAGCATGTGTATTTAGGTACCACATCTTTGCCGCATCAGCTTAAAAATTTAGCTAAATGTTAAATTTGAAGATGTGATTTAGAAATCAATCGCTGCACTTGTATTTTTTTAGATTAAAAAAGATTAAAGAACCCAGCCACATTTTGCATAATAAATATTCATTTTTATAATAATTATTTTCAACTTTTCATATATATGGACTTTCCTAAATTATATTTTAAATAACTATCTTCTGTAATATCTTTTTTAACTTTTGTTTCTTTTAGATTAAAAAATAACTGCGGCAATTGCTTCCAAAATCACGTCTTCAAATTCAAGATTTAGTTAAATTTTAAGCTGATATGATAAAAATGTGCAACTGAGTACATGCGTCCAAAAAATCTCAAATTTTGGCATAATAAAAGGTGATTGAACATGTTTCCGGCTCGATTTCAAATTAAGTTGCTCGAAGAATTAAATTTGCCAATAAATGGACTAAATGGGATGGCAAATTTGAGATAATGAACTAAATATACAAGCTGTAATAGAAAATGGACAATTTAAAAAGTTGGTAATAGTTAAAATGACCAAAATTGCACTTTCCCCCACTTGGCTTGTGGTCCAATAACATAAGTTTCCCACATCATATAAAAGGTCAGAAGTTCGAGCCTTAATAGGCACTTGATTTGTATGTGCGTGTATTAAAAAAAAAAAAAATTTTAGGCTCCATCCCACCTGAGATAGGAGATCTAAGAAATTTAGGGGAACTAGACCTTTCGTTCAACCGGTTTTCTGGTGAAATCCCTCCAACAATTGGGAACCTTACCAAACTTTCTTGCTTAGACCTTTATGATAATACATTATCAGGCTCTATCCCAGCAGAGACGGGGAACCTCAGAAATTTATCCTACCTATCCCTTTCATCCAATCGGTTTTCTGGTGAAATCCCTCCAACAATTGGGAACCTCAAGAAAGTTCGTAAAAGGCTGTACTCTCCAGTCTCTAAACTTAAATGACAATCAATTGCAAGGAACATTACCTCAGTCCCTGGTCCACTGGCAACAACTGCCGGTTCTTGACCTTGGAAATAACAATATACAAGACTCTTTTCCATTTTGGATGGAAACTCTTCCAGACCTTCAAGTTCTTGCTTTGAGGTCTAACAGATTTCATGGTATAATACCTCATCCAAAGGATAAAATCTCCTTTCCTAAATTGCAAGTTTTCAACATCTCCTTCAATCAGTTAATTTACTGGCCTTTTGCCAACTGAATATTTGAAGAATTCGCAAGGCATGATTGATATAAAGGAAAATAGATCAGAAACAAGATATTGGGATTTGGCTTACTGGGAGCCGATGACCATTGTTTTGAATGGTTTGGATGTTCGATTGGAGAGAATCCTTCAAACGTTTACAACCATTGATCTGTCCAACAACAAGTTCTGTGGAAATATTCCATATTCGATTGGAAATCTAAATTCTCTGCGGTATCTGAATCTTTCTCATAATATGCTCACAGGTGATATCCCTCCATCTCTAAGGAACTTAACTGTACTGGAATCGTTGGACCTATCTTCAAACCAGTTGGGAGGGAAAATTCCGTGGCAATGAACAAGGCTAATGTCTCTTTCAGTGTTGAACCTTTCAATGAACCATCTTGTTGGATCCATCCCTCAATCTTGCCAGTTTCTTACATTTGACAACAGTTCATACATTGGAAACCCAGAACTATGTAGGTATCCACTATTGACTAAGAAGTGTGAAGATGATGACAAGAGCAGCCTGCACTTCCTATGCTGCCAGAAGAAGTTGATAATAATGGTATATTAGATTGACTTACCTGGCAAGTTGTTCTTATGGGGTATGGATGTGGAATGTTAATTGGGATAACTTTAGGTCTTATCTTTTTCTAACATGTCAAATGCCCAAATAATATGCAAATTTTGTGCAGAAGGTACAAAAACTTGTCAAGTGGCAACTTCACTTGGATCCTGGCTTAGTTCAGTAAAATGTACTAGTATTTTGTATTGTCTGATTGTCTTAATATTGGTAATCATACATGTCTGGTTATTCTGATTCTACTGGCTAGGCTCTCTGAGTTGCATTTATGTTTTGCTGCAAAAAGGACTATTGATCTGTTAGGCCCTTAAAGAAAGCTTTTAGATAGTATTGGATGCACATTGTAGGAGGAGTATCTGGGTGTATCAAATTGTATTGAGTGTTTGACACGGATATAACTCTGTTTGGGAAGAATCTATATATCATAACATAAAATAGATGGAGTTGCTAGTAGATTGTGTTTTCATTCATTATGTCATTCTTCTGCTGTTAAGTTATGTGCTTTATATATATTTCTTTTGGTTATGGACATGACTAGTTATTGTCTACAAGCAGTGAATTATCAGGATGGGATAGCTTTATCTACAAATAGTGAAAAACAAGTTAGAAGTTCAGTTATGAAAATGATATGCTGCATTGGGAGAGAAAACATTTGCTTTATGTGTAGGAGTAAAGTACTATGGTGATGTCCAATTTTGTAGTAGTACCAAATTGAGGCAAACTATAAATACTACATATGACCTCAAAATAGAATTGTTAGGCCAATGAGGCAATGAAAAATAAGGTTCATCGTTGAGGGGAAAAACAATTGAAATCTCTAATTGAAACTGCTAAATAATCGGTTAGTGATAATAGAGGTAGAGGAAGGCTTAGATCTTAGTGCAATCTTATATAACCACGTAAAATTTGAGGAAAATAATGTAGCCACTTTAAAAAAATGATATTGACATGATTGTCAATAGCAACTGAAAAAAATACAGGCTCTTCTAGAGTCCTATGAAGCAAATTAGGTGCTGAAAGACACACCATTTGCCCATGTACTAATGGGATCTTGATTGGAAACTACACCATTAGCAGAACTTGATTATGCCATCTCAAACTTTCTTGAAGATTATAAGCTTGAATCAAAGATAATCCTTCAAGATTAGCAGCATCACCTGTAACATATTAGAGAAAACACAAACTGACATAAACAAGTAATCATGCTGTAAAATGCAAGTCTTTATGAGCATCCAAAATACAGCCCTTATGTAACATTTACAATTTGAGGATCCAAGAATCATCATGTATGGTTTCAGAGATTCACCTGTAGCGGTGATTATATATCTTTGCCATTTTTTCTGTTGAAAGAAAGTTGAACCAACATAATCAAATTGGAACAGCAGAAGGAAAAGGAAAGTTCAATGCAGAAATCTGAAGCGAAACATGTTGAAATATTTCTATTGCAGTAAACTCAATTCAAGACCAAGAAACTACAGGATGTTTTGTTGAGCAGAGTGAAGAATAACCACTTGATCACATATTGGAAACAATAACTTGTAGTTTTCAATACTTGGGAGTTAGCATTTTATCCTTTGAAGTTGTTGGGATCACAGCAGGGTTCCA
>JACGDI010000843.1:705349-718898 GCA_014898725.1 Jacaranda copaia
CGGATCTCATAATCTTCCTGGAAAGCTCCCATGTAAATAAACATGGTTTCAAATAATTTGGCAAGTGATTATAGCTTAAAGACAGTATACTAGAGAAACGTCCATCCTTTTCAGATATAGCTACTGTTATGTCGCTTGCAACATACCCCCAAGGATCTCTTGTTCCCTTTGCCTCGGAAAGGAGTCCACCAATCACATGGATTGCCAGAGGAAGCCCCCCACAATTGCTTGCAATGTTTCTCCCAATCCTTTCTAATTCAACAGGGAATTCTCTTTTCCAAAAACAATTCGATGAAGCAGATTCCAACTTTCAGTCTTGTTTAGAAGATGCATCTGATGTTTTGGACTCGACGAACCCACATAATCAGCCATGTCCGATTCCCTGGTGGTTAGAACGATACGACTTCTCTTGTTGTCATTCGGAAAGAACATCTTTACGTCGTCTCACGCTCCGGTTCTCCACATATCATCTAATACTATTAGGCTATGTTTTTTTGCATTGTTCCAAACAATTTTCCAACCCTAAAAAGATTTCAGGATTAAGGCATATTTTTCAAATTTTCTCCCAAAATACTCAAATTTTATTTTCAAAAAACACCTTCTAATTCATCCAAAAACCCTACATTCAAAAAACCACACCTGCCCCTCATTTTTTTATTCTACCTTTTACATCACTTATTTATTTATTATTTTCTCATATCGATCATCCGTTCCATATATATATATGTATATATTTATATATATAAAAATATTAAAATTTTATTAGTTAAAAATTCTAGAACTTATGCTTACAAATTTAATTAACTTAATTATCAAAAACTGAATTAAATTTAATTAAATATTATTTATCTTATTACTAAATAATTCATTTATTGAATAACATATTAAATTAATTAAATTTACTTATTAATTAAATAATATATTAGTTATATTAAATATTTAATGTATTGCTGAAATATATTTTTCATTTCATAAATAACTTAAGATGTTTTAATTTGATATAATAAATAAATTAAACCTCTTTAAAAAATATTCTTCATTAAATATTAATCTTCACATTTATTTAAAATTATAATAATAAATTTGATTATAGAATTATTTAATAATATATTAAGTTTAATAAATTAATATTAATATGCTTAAAGTTATTGTTGAGAGAATTAATTAAATTTATGTAAAATTATTTGATTATTACTAAGTATATATTTACTAAATAATGTATTAATTAAATAATAAGTTAAAGTAATTAAATAACTTATTAAATTAATTAAATTAATTTATTTAAATAATTAAATTAATTAAATTAATTTATTTAAATAACTTGTTGTTTATATATTAATTATGTTTCATTGTTTTTGTATAATTAAATATTACATTTATATGTTTAATATATAATTTAAGATAATGTAATTTCATATAATATAATATTATTTTTTTTAATTTGATGAATCATTATTAACTCTTATATATATAAATTATTAAAAAGTTATTTTATCTAAATAAATAAGTAAGTTTTATTTATTCATAAAGTAATAAATAGTTAAATAATTATATTTTAATTAATAAGCAATAATTAGTTTATAATTAATGTACAGTAATTGGTTTTTTTTTATAAATTAATATTAACAATTATGATATAAGCTAATTTTTTATAATTAAGATATAATTATGATTTCATGAATAATTAATATCTATTAATATATATTTTATTCCAAATAATACATCATTTACTAATGTTAAATTCATAAAAATATAAATTTCAAAATAATAATCAATTAAATTAATTAAACTCATATTTCAATCATTACAGATATATATACACACATCATCAAACTATAAATATACAAATATATACACACACCATCCAACTATAAATATATATAATATATAAAAAAATTATTTTCACCCTACAAATTCAACAAAAAAACAATTGATCTAATATTTACAGTAAAGTTTGTCTCTCCCCAAAACATAAAGAAACAAACAACTCATTCTCAAATTATTTTTTATATTTTTCCAAAACAAAAAGGAACATTTGGCACACTGTCCAAATTTTTTCCCAAAAACTCATTCTCTCAATTTTTTTTCTACAAAATGACCAAAATGCAAAAGAACAAGTCCTTAGATATCTTTTACCACATAAGTTCTTGTAATGAACAACTGCCAACTGATTATTTTCCTCTTTTGGCAGTTCATCTGCAAGCTTTCCAATTACACAACCAAGAAGTCCAAACAGAATTGCTCGTCCATTATAGTCTTGTGATATTGTGATCCATGCACCGCTGTGAAAGTGGGAAAAAATGAGCAGATCATGACAAAGATTACGAGCAAGGTTGGTCTTACCAATACCTCCCATTCCAACGATTGGGATGATCTCAAGTTTACTTTGATCTCCAGTGAGCCGATCCTTCAACTGAAGCAAATCTTCATCAAGCCCCACCACAGTATCCTTGGAATTCAGATCAGGCGCAGAGGGAACAGCAGGAAATGAACTATTCGGCATCTGACTTCCCATATCCATGTTCTTCATCAGTTTGTCCATTGCAGAATCAAGTTCTTGAATTACTTGCTGCATATCTGGTGGGGAGATTATAAAGCTGACAGCATTCGACCCACCATATGGGATTCGATGATGTCTTCAGCTTTATGCAAGGCATCTCTGATTTGACTCTCCAAACTCTCTCTTGTTTGGTGGCCTGATGGCGAAGAATATTCAATAATCTTTTTCATCGAAGAAGCTTTTTTCAAGAGGGATTCAATCTGTGGTCTCTTATGATCAAGAATCCAGCATTCCTGATGTGGGTGCAGGATTTGCTCTAGAATCTGTATAAGGGACTCAAGATTGTAAGCCATCTTCTAATCACTCAAAAGAACAGAAAACTTGCAGAAAACAGTACAATAATCCAATAAATAGCAAGTTAACAACCATTGACTTCCTGATGAATAAGCTGCAATAAATATAATTGCGAAAAGATAATATAAAATTGCAACTGCTATTATATTAATTAAATTATTAAGTGTTTGTTGGCTGCAATTCAAAGCGGCACTCAGCTGTAGTATATTGCTTAAATGCCAGAAAACTTTGGATTTTATGTCCTAACAAGAATCATATTATATAAAGTTATATTTTAATATATGCACTTTTGTCTTTTCCTTTTTATTTCCTTCTCTAATTTTTCTTATCCAAACATAGCATAAATTATGATAAAGTTACACAAAGTTATGTCAAAGTTGGTATGATAAAAAAATATATTAATATTCATGAATTCAAGTTTTTTTTCCCCTTTTTTTGTTTTTCGCACATGTTTGCACAATTGAAATGACTCGCCTTTGAACTTTAGACTCCACACATAAAAGTATGAGGATAGAACTATTCAATTAATTTATCAGTGCCACTTATGAAATTAAGGTATAATCATAAAATACAAACAAAATAAGGGAAAACTTTAATTTTAAACTTCCTAAATTACCCTTGCCTCCAAAATTAAATCCATCATGGGTTGCGCATGTGATAGTGAGAATGAAATGGAAGTGCTCATACCCTTAGGTCATTTTGTTTTTAGGTAGACTAGAAAGGCGCATGTGCGTTGCACGTGACTTGTTAATTTTTTATGCTTATTTAATTTATGAATTATAGTTCTTTTTTATGTTTAATTCATATAGTTATTGAAGAGCAAAAAATAAAAAAATAAAAAACTATATAGTCGTTTGAAATTGTAATAATACAATAGTGTGATGTGTAACTAATTACATATTAAATGTCTCATGGTCATGGAAAGAATTCAACTAACAGAAATCGAAAACAAAAGAATCCAATAAAAATGATATGCTAGGTACCATTTATTAAGCTAAATGACAAAGATGTAAGAATTACGTTTACATATTAAAATATAAGATATAAGGGCTTTGGTAGTAATTTAAAGATGTGTGTAAAAGTTTTGTGTTGACTTACACTTAGATGTTTTAGTCTTATAGTACGATCATTTCAACTTCTGCATTGCTTTGTATATGTGATGTGTCTCATAATAAGAATATGATGTTAGTTTTGTCCATTGGAATATTTAATATGTTACATAAAGAATAAATATAGTTAGTACCTGCTTGTAAAACTTCTTTGTAGACAACATTTTTTGTGCATGTTTTCCCTGTAGAATAGGCAATATCTAGTTTGATCAAGACTTTTGTGGTAGATAGTGATGTTCCTCTAGAGAGAACCACATATAATTCGCCATGAGAGAAAACTGATTGTGGCAAGTAGACTCCTACATTTGGAATTGTTTGGCCTTGTGCTTTATTGATTGTCATGGCAAAGCAGAGTCTAACTGGGAATTGCTTTCCCTTGAATTTGAACGGGTAGCATTCATCTTCAGCTGGCAAGAGTGGTATTCTAGGTATAAATACTTGCTTGCCGCTGTGTTAACCAAATCCAATCGCCGCATCAAGTACATTATTTTTGAAATTTTTGCATACCATTCTCATACCATTACATAATCCATTTGATGGATCCAAGTTTCTCAAAAGGATTATTGGACAATTTTTTTTAGTACCAACTTGTGTGGCGGCAAACCATTTGGAGTCAAAGAGTTGAGAAATTCCTCTTCACACTGATGATTTGTTTCATCAATAGCTTCATCAAAACTACTAAATGTCCTTGCTTCTCCAGGAAATATAGAGATCAACTTTTCATTTAGTTTATCAGCATCTTCATTTCTAGTTGTTAGTATTGCTCGACTTGTCATGTAATTAGCTGAATCAACATTCTTACTCAAACTTGGGAAAATTTCACTAATAAGTCATTTTATGGAGTTCTCTTCATTATCATGCTTGATAGTCATCTGTTCAGGAACATTGATATTTCCTTCAAGGTTAGTTGGTTCCTCCCCATTTCCAACTCTAAGTAAGAAATCATTAAATCTGTTGTCATTTCTGGCTCTCATATTTCTTGACAAAGTAATTTTTGTCGTTTTACTCCATAATACTGATTTCACTAAGCTTGCAGAAATGGTTTGATGAATTGTAGCTCTTGAAACAACTGGTAATACTTTCCTAAAGTCTCCTCCAAAAACTATCACTTTTCCACCAAATTGCTCATCATTTCCTATTATATCTTTGAGGCAATCTACGTTGCTTGTCCCAAACATAGTGCTCTGGAAATTCTTTGTAAAAATATTTCCCTGCTATTTCAGTTTTAGAACATATAAGAAATATTCCGTGAGCATTGTTTTGGAGACATGATCACATCTAAGAACATTTTCTAAATTTTGATTTGCCCAATAAGTTATAGATCGTTGATTTGGGAGATGAAGCTGCAAATCAATAACTACTGGATATATTTCATTCAAATTGAATTCAAAAATTCTCCACATGGCTTCTTGAGCTGAGACCCACCCAGCATCTTGAAAATGCTTAATTTCATCAATTGTATTTTCTTCATCACTGTGGGTTATATTAATGGTAACTTTATCATGCCCCTTGTAGATATACTTGTATAGATATTTCACTGCTGTTACTCCAGAACATATCTCCACATTGATATGACAATTATATCAGGATAAGAGATATGGATTATAAGGGACCATCCATTAGTTATCAAGCTGTGCATTATGAACTTCAACTGTCATTCTAGTTTTTCTTTTTCTGTAAATTGGATATCCATCTTTTCCTTGAATTGGGCTCTCACAATATGGACGTGGATAATGATATTTGCATTTTCCATCAACCATACAAGAATTATTCCTTTTTTTATCTCCACATGGTCCATGTATCATATGTTTTAGAACTAAGTCATAAAGTATAGGTTGTTTTTTTGCATTTGGAAGTTCTGCATAAACAAACCTATCAAAGTAGTCTAGACTCGTAGTTTTGTGCTTAAACTTCAGAATTATCAACATATGAGCATGCGGCAACCCCTTTTTTTGAAATTCAATCACATGTACATGTGCAACTACTTTTCCAAAAATCTCCTTCTTAAAAAACTAGTCTTTCAAGTCTTGCAATTTTGCTCAAAAAATTCTAGAAGTCCGATCTGGTCGATCTTGAGTTCTTTGTCCATCATACAAATATTCTTGTATCTCATTGCATTCTGGATTGCAAGTCATTTTAATAAAAAGATTTGGTTTTCCAAATCTTTGGACTAATTCTAGTGCATCAAGATATCTTCACCGCATATCTCTAGGACCCCCAATAAAAAATGCTAGTAGAATGATTCTCTTTCCAACTTCACAACCCCTTTTCTCTCCTTTATGGATGCTATCCATGATTCCTTGATATAATTCAGCTCTTAAATTTGATTGGTTATGGAGATAATAGTCCAATCTTGTGGTCTCCAATTTTATATACATGTCAACTACATATTGTTGCAAAAGCCTTCCAGCAAAAAATAGTGTAGAATATCTCGGGTTTCTAATTTGTAGCATGTAGCAACTATATTCTCAACAGGAGACCTTTTTCTTACTTTCTTGATGGACAACTATTCATATAGTAAGAGAATTTACAAATCAGAAATTTTCAAAGAAATTTTAGTACATTGTCTAATTTAAATTTGAGATAATTAATTGAATTTAAATAAATTAATATATATATATATATATATATATATACCTTCTTGTTCTTGTAGAAGAATATCCTCCATAGAAGCAAATTCATCCCCGTTAAAGCTAGCAGTATTGTGTGCTGAAAAGTATTACATTAGATGTAATTGCTGAAAATATGAAGCAAGATGTAGTAGTAGAAGGTGATATTATATTATGTAATACTTTTACATATTAAGTATGATTTTACAATAAGATTGACAATAGAACCTTGAGCATTTTATACAAAATTAATTTATAATTTTTAGGTATGAAAAATTTCACTTAAAAAATTTTCAAAAGTTTTTAGAATAAAAAATTTAAAACATATATTCACATAAGTTTATATCTTTAAATTATTATTATCTAATTTTTTTATGGATGCATTTTCTTTCGAAACAAACAAACAAGCAATTATGATTTTCCAATGCTAGAGTAATAAACAATGAATAATCTACAAAAAAGAAATAAACCTGCTTGTTGTTCTTCAACAATCGTTGGACTATTTGTAAGAGTCGCCAGGATGGTTTCATTCTTTTGGATTGAACCATTGGATGTTTTGGTACTTCTTTTTAAAATATTTTGGTGTCATCCAATATCACCTTGTGGGAAAAGAAGTGGATACTGAAGTGGATCGTAACAACCATAATAGTGCTTTATTTTATGTTTATGACCTGAATGTGCATGGACAACAATAACTTGCTCCATCGATATATTAGGATTGCTTCCTTTGACCCAAATAGCTGCAACTTGATCAGCACTTGGAGAATTGTAAATTCGTTGATCTAATTTCACATCTTTTGAGATATGGAGCTGAACTTCATTTATAGAAGGGTAATCCTTTAACCTTCTGAAGATTGTTGCATATAGATCTACCTCCATAAGTTTTATAGGCTTTCTAACAATTACTTTTGGTAAGTTTGATTTTTCTAGTATCTTCATTCTATTCTCAACCTCATTTTCAGTTTCAACAAAATACAATTGAAAATTACTAGGTCCATTTTCATTTGGAATTAAACCAGGAAGATCATGATACACCATCCCTTGTGCTCGGAAAGTATAAACTCCATGTTTACCAGATGCAAGCTCTTTATCTAATTTCACACCAAATGAGGTAAAAGAAAATATGGAGTTTAAGAGTTGGATATTTTTTTGAAAATTCACAGCCTCTTCCAATTGAGAAGTAAACAAGTCATACAACTCATTTGGCATTTGAATCGAAGCAAGCATGATTTTTCCATCGTCACAACAAAATGTACGAGGTTCATATTCAAATCCTATAGCATTGCAATGTTTGCAATTAGGTACCTTTTTCAATTCATGAATCTTTGAGCATATAGGCTCGTAGATTGTCAAACCTGGTAAAAACCATTAGTTTAAGACTTAGAAATTTTCTGTGCTTGCATAATATTATATTTGTTGAAAGACCATAGAAAACATAAATGATATTTGTAGAGAAAATACCGACCCTTTGATTGATAAGGAATCATTTGTGCCTTTTGGACCCATTTCTTGGGAGAATATTTATAATTTCCCTTTTTCGTAACTAACTCTGTTCTCTTAGAAGCTGCGGTTGAAGAAGAGGTACCATCTTCTTGCTCTGTACTCTGCTTCTCGTCAGATGGTTTAATTGATTTCCTTATTTTCTTGGACTCCTTAACTTTTTCTATGTACTCCTGCTTCTTTGTTGTACTTAATGCTGCATATTTCCTTTTCATTCTATCTAGTCTTCATTGTCAAGATGGATCTATTATAATAATAGCATTAGAAAATGATGTCCATGCATGGATATAAAAGTATTGGTGATTATTCAGGTTAGCCATATATGATAATATTTCAAATATATACCAAAATATTTAATAATGAATCAAGTATACATGATGTTGAATTTAACTCAAAAGTTTGCCAATGCATTATTATTTTAGGAACCCCTTGTTGAAAAATGGAAAATCGTAAATATGCGAATTGAAAAATAGTAAAATAGAATTATTTTGACAATCTTAATATTTTTAAAAGATATGACTTACATGTATCCTCTATACCATAATAATTAATAATAGTTGAAATTATTGAACCATTTCATTTGGGTCATAGTTTTAATACTTTTAATTTTTAATTTATTTTTTTATGTTTCCTTAATAAATTGAATATTTGTATATTTGTAGTTCATTTTAATTTAATTTACATTTTTATTTTTGCGATTGGTATAAAATTTCATTATGTAAAATAAAAATAAAATAAGTATATTTTAAGTATATCACTTCAAAATACATCAAAAAGTATGATCCTTTATTTATTGTATAGAAGTTGTTACTTTAACAATAGCATGAAAGTTTAGAAATTTTAATCGAAGTACCAATAAGAATAAAAGTATTAGTATTTAACAATTAATGTGCTTAATATGAAATTAGTATCTCAAAGTATTAGTACTCAATAATTAATGTATTTAATGTGATATAGTATTAATATAATTAATTGTGTATCTTGAATGTATATTTTTGTGATATATTAATTTTTAAATACTTTTCTCTTTTCCTTTTTTCAATAATTAATGTATTTGCTATGAATGTTGAAGAGGGAAAGAAACATTGAGATGGTAACCATCAATTAGTTTTATTTATAAGAATCCATTGGTCGATGAACAACATATATAATTTAGGAGACACATGCTAAAGTTTTTCTAGGTAATAGATATGCATATTGAGCATGATGAGGAACAGAAAAAATGCAATGACCTATTCTTTTGAGTAGATGGATCACTGATTAAGGAAAACATAGTATAAAAGGTGCTGTGATAATCATCGTAGCAACAATTCAATGATTCTAATTTATCTTTCCTATCCTTTTTCTTTTTATTGTGATTTTGAATTCACTTGAGTTATTTGGTTCTTGTAAGTTACAATGATTGTAGAGGGTAGAAGTTATACAAGAATAAGATGCAGAATATAAAAGTGGCTTTGAGTGCATTTTGGATCCTTTATTTTATTTCTTATTCTAACTTGTTGAATTTATGATAAGTGTATATGATTCTGAATCAATTATTTTTATAAGAAAATATTTAATAGATATGTTATATATTTTCAAAATGAAATAAGAGATGAAATGAGGAATAGAATAGAGAATTTACACTACTGTAAGTGGAACATTACATGGCTTCAAATTTCTCTATAGTTAGAGTGGGAATACTATAAAAGTAAAAGAAATACGGAAAAATAATTGCTACTTTAACTGTTATAGAAAATATTTTTAATTGTTGTATTTGGTTGGGTACTATACATGATCAAAACATCATTTGTGTTCCGCTGGAAAACAACTGTAGTAATGCTAAGTATAATACATAACAAATTATCATTCTATCAATTATTAGAAGTTTAATAATTATTTGGATTTTGTAGTACCCAAATAATGATTTTTTTGCTTTTCACTTGAGAGCCTAAGCATAATGTGTGGTCGTTTTTTATATTTATACCAGCCTATATAACTTTTTATTATATGTTAATGATTCAAGTATATATCAAAATATTTAATATTGGATAAATTGTACCTGAAGTTGAATCTAGCTTCGAAGTTTGCTGATGCATTACCATTTTAAGATCTCCTTGTTGAGAAAAGAAAACAATAAACATTTGAGAAATGCAAAATATAAAAATAAATATATTTTCAAAAGATATGACTTACATGTGTGTTTTATACTACAATAATTAATAGTAGTTGAAACTGTTGATGATTTCATTTGGGTCATGTTTTAAGTCATTTTTAATATTTAATTTATTTTCTATTGTCGTCCATAAATTAAATGTATATGTTGATTTATATGTTATTTTAATTTGATTTATATTTTTATTATGAGATATAGTGATGTGGAATAAAATTAAAAAAAGGATATTTGAGATATATATATGACTTGAAAGTATAGATAAAAAATGAACTATACTTTATTAATCATATAGGAAAGGTGATTACCTCATTGATAGTACCTAAATTTTAAATTTTAATTAAACTCACAAAAATATAAAAAGTTCAATAAATAATCTACTTAATATAACATAGTATTACAAAGTATTAGTATTCAATTCCAGTTGACTAATAAGATAAGTTTTGTTAAAACTACAAATTTAGTATGGCATTTTCAAGTAGCTTATGGTTGAAAATGTATTCCCAAAATTTTATCAAGACATAGTAATTAAGAGTACATCATATGTTTTATGACTTGATTTAAGAGTGTACTAGAGCAACAAACTTATTTTGCAGAGCAAGGTATTCAGTACATTCAAATATGTTACCAAGCATTTTGTACTACAAATCATGCCCAATGACAAATTAACAAAGTGGACGTTGAAAAGATGAATATTATGGGCAGAATCTATATTCTTAAACATTTTTAAGTTTTTCTAAGGAACTTTTTGACAAAAGATTAGATCTATCCCAGTTCAAAATATATATATTTTCCTTTTTATGTGAAGACAAAATTGTCCCTATTTAATTATGGAAGTTTTATATTTAACATGTATGTGAAGACAAAAAAGTCTCTATTTAAGGAAAGTTTTATATTTAATATGTATAGATATAGATTAGTGGTGAATTATAATTAAATTATTAAATTAGATTTATATATATAATAAATTATAATATGTATATATAATATTAAATTATAATAAATTATTATGTTGAAGCTTCAAAATTCTACATTTATATTTACCAATTCTTGACTTAAAAAAATAAATATTGGCTTTTAACTTCAATTATTATTTTTTTCTTATCGAAACTAAGTCATATTTCAAATAAATGTCCTTCTACGATTAATAATTTATCTATTACAAAAATAAACATAATAATATATACAACCATGATAAAGTCATTACATGACATATAAATATATCTTTAATGAAATAAACATTTAAACAATTGCACAATAATGAATGGAAGACAAATCAACACACGACTACAAGCTGTTGCAAATTCATTAACTCACACATCCAATGATTATTATTATTATTTTTTTAAAATCCAATTACTTGATTCGTATAAGCTTAACAAATATGGTGCATCACGAGGGAATCCAACCCATCAAGTACCGCTGGATGGCCTATATTGTTGCATTCCTATATTGTTGTTATTGCATAAAAGATTTTTTTATGCCTTTTGATTGACTTATATATACATTTTATTTATTACTAATGAAGTTTAATTTAAATTAAATTTGTAAAAGAAAATCATTAAATTAATTCTATCAATTTTTTCATCTTACCAAATATATATACAATAAATATAAATATATCAAATTTATAAAAGTATGAATATATACATCTCATTGGATAAAATGTTTGATGAATCATGTGCCGCCATTCATATTCTATGAATATATCCACCAATACATATACATAATATGTAGTCTAACAGTCAAAAGTCTTTATGAAAGAACTATATATTTATTTTAAATAATGAATTGCATTTAATAAATTCATGTATATGCTGTATTATAATAAGTGACTTGATTCATGAATCTATCTTTATATTTAATTAATATTTGACAACTTACATAGGTGGATCCATACAACGTTTGCAATATTACATATCTGTCCAAAGATGACAAGAAAATTAAGTTTTGGAATAAAGAACAAGTTTCATACAAAGAGTATAGGGCAATTACCTATTTGGGTTCCAAGATTATTTCTCCAAACCAGCCAATGGATTGTTGCTACAGAACCCACTGGGCAATCTGAAAAATAAGATAAGAAACTATTACTAAGTTCAATAAACTAAAACATTATTATTGATGGTTTATCAACATTTGGAATAAAAAAGAAAAGCAAAAACTTCCTATTTCTCTGGGTATCCACACTCGTGTTCTAGTTCGTCTTAAAGTTCACCTTCAAGTGCAGTTGTTTTACAGATCCGTGAAGGACATATCTCAGCAAAAAGGAGTGGCGTGGGTATAGAGACAGAGAGTCTAAGACAAAAGGTTCTGAGAAATGTTAAGAAAGTGCTTAATTAGAGAAAAAGGAAAACAAATACATTGAACAGGTCTAACCTTCGAAGAAATGCTATAATCCACGTTAGGTTTGCGCTACAAACAATTTGTGTTCTTCAACCTTTTTACAAAAATTGCAAAACCCACAATCTATTAGGACATGTTAACCACTACTTACCAACATAATCAAACAAAATTAGAGGGTTTAGCAGAAAATCACCATAAAAAAGAATAAAAGGAAGTTCTACTTGTTTGCGGATTGAAGTGCTTCAAAAGTCGATAAACGGCTCACCGTAGCTGTAAATAATAATTAAAAACAAAAAATATATGTCATGAATAGAATTAATCAGCTAAGATATTTTAATATTTGAGATATTCAAATGTAGAGCAAACTGAAAAATGAAGGATACTACTAACCTCTATCTTTTCGTTGTATGGATACACCTATGCGAGTTGCCAAATATTAATTAAATATAAAGATAGATTCATGAATCAAGTCACGTATTAATACAGCATATACATGAATTTATTAAATGCAATTCATTACTTAAAATAAATATGTGGTTCTTATTGAGTTAAGTTTAATGTAATTATTACTTTGATGAGATTAATTTAATACATTGGAAAAATATAATCTCCTCAAGGAGCTTTTCACCAGTTTGGTTATTTTTCTTGCCTCATCCTTAAACCAAGATTGTATTGGTAGCTGGCAAGAATAATCAAAACTTAATGTGTTTTATTATATTTAACTATAATTTACAAATAATCAATATGTATTATTGACGAGTCAAAAGGCATAATAAATGTGGTTTATATACATAAATTTTATTGATAATTTAATAATAATAATAATAATAATAATTTAACTATAATTTAATACTAATCTATATATATTAAATGTAATACTTTTATTAGATAGGGACATTTTTGTTTTCACAAAAAAAGGAAGAAACAACCATACCCATCCATACTTTTATAACAAAAATATTAAATAAATAAATAAATAAAT
>JACGDI010000861.1:6080-18859 GCA_014898725.1 Jacaranda copaia
GAGAAAAAAGTGAACCTTGATAAGCCAGACAGATATTGAGAATCTAAGACACTTTTTAGCTTGAAGAAAAACCACTCCCAATTAATATCATTTTCAGAGTCAACAACTGCATATGCTAGCGTGAATAAGCCATCATTAGCATCATTACTGATAGCACTGAGTAAGCATCCTATGTATTTATTTTTAATATGAGTGCCACCTAAAAATATCAACAACTTGCATCCCCTGAGAAAACCAATAAGGCAGACACTGAAACATATAAATAGCCAACAAAATTTTCAACTAATTGGGTTAATCTTATAGTTTACAATACTTCTAGGGTTTGTCCTCTTCACAGCATCATAGTACCACCTCAACTTATCATAAGATCCCTTTTCAACACTATGGATGTCTTGCATAGCTAATTCCTTACCCATCCATGCTTTATGGTACCTAAGTTCCACACCGTATTCTCTATTGACATCTTTCAATATGGTGGAAGGCTGATAACATGGCTCTAATCTCAATTTATCCTTTACAATGTTAGCAACCCAAGCAGAATCGATTTTAGGATGTCCCTTTGTTCGAAGATTAGCCTCACCACATGTGTGCTCTAGATTGCATTTTCAAATGTCAAATAATTTATCAGCCTCATGCTTTGATGTGTAGATTCTCCATTTGTAATTTTCATCACTGCAAACGACTATGAGTTTTTTGCTGTCATTTTTCTTGTATTTAAATGCCTACAAAGTAGACACTACATAATTCTTAAGTATAATTCTGAACTCCTAAGCATCCTTGAATGTCTGACCCTCCCCATATATGCAATTCCTCTATGCATCAATTGAGTTGTTAGTTAAAGCCAATTCATTATGCGATGCATTGGTCGAACCAATTTCCTCCTCGACTGCATCCCTTGAGGTTGACAAATGAAGTATAATTTCATAAAAAACAAGTACAATTTTAATAAATTGAAGTATAAAATTCTAGCAATTGTAGCATAATTTTCTATAATCCATTAGTAGAACACTTCAAGTATAAAACTTAAATAATATAGTACAATTTTAGATAACTGGATTATAAGTTTGTATAAGTTGAAGTACAATTTTGATAGTTTAAAAGTATAAAACCTTGGCAACTGCATTATAATTTTGGATACTCAATAAATAGAACATATGAAGTATGAAACTTCAATGAATAGAGTATATTTTTAGATAAAATAAAGTATAATTTCAGAAAAAAATTAAAATTTTAAATAAAGTTTGGATAATCAATAAATAGAACATTTGAAGTATAGAACTTCATTGAATAAAGTACATTTTTATGTAAAATGAAGTATAATTTCTGGGGGGAAAAAAGTATAATTTTAGATAAAGTGAAATATTATAATAAATTCAGATAATTGAATTATATGTTTAGATATAATGAAGTATAATTTTGGAACATTTAAAGTATAGCACTTTAATGAACAGATTACATGCTTTTTAAAATGAAGCAAGTATAATTTCATAAATGGAAGTACAATTTTACATATAAGAAAGTACAATTTCAGAACTCGCAAAGTATAAAATCCCTGCAAAAGAAGTATAATTTTTGTAATCAATAAATAGAACACTTGAAGTGTAGAAAAGCAATGAATAAAGTGTAGGTTTAGGTAAAATAAAGTATAATTTCAGCAAAAAAATGTATAATTTTAATAATATGAAGTATAATTTTTGAATATTTGAAGTACAAAATCCTAGCAACTGCAGTACAATTTTTGATAATCCATTAGTAGAATACTTTAAGTGTAAAACTTAAATTATAGACTATAATTTTATGTGAAATGAAGTATAATTTTAGATAACTGGACTACAAATTTGTATAAAGTAGAGTAGTTTAAGTATAAAACCCTAGCAACTGTAGTACAGTTTGGGATAATTATTAAATAGAATACTTGAACTATAGAAAATCAATGAATAGAATACATGTTTAGGTAAAATGAAAAAGTATAATTTAAGAAGAAAATGAAGTACAATTTTAGATAAAGTGAAGTATAATTTCCAAATTTCTAAAGTTTAAAACCTCATAAACGGCGGTACGATTTTTGATAACAGTTTAATTGAATACTTGAAGTATAAAACTTAAATAATGGTGTACAATTTTTATCAAATGAAGTACAATTTTATTTGCAATGAAGTATAATATAAAACTCTCTAAAGTAAAGAAAAATTTTCAAATAAATGGTGTACAATTTCAGAACTCTTGATGCACAAAACTTTACAAACTACAGTACAGTTTAGATTCTATGGAAGTATGACCTTAAAACATCACGGCTCTTCTTGGCACTACTACTTGATTCATCCTTTCGGTTTACCAGGATGTCAACAATGTTCATCTTTAATATCAAATGCAGTAAGACCATATTCAAAACATCTTCATCATCAGTCAATGTCACGCACAATCTTTGATGTGAAGCTATGTATCGCAAACTGAAGAGCTCGGCGTTGATTTCACTTCATTTTCTTGCGAGATTAATGTACATATCTATTAAAGTCGTAGTATCCTTAATGAACATTATATGGAGCTGGTTTTTGTAGCGGCAACTCCCCAACAATTGATTGAATACTCCAACTTCACTACTGGTTGACATTGTTGGAAAAATACAAGAAACTCATAATCACCTGAGAAGAAGAAAAAACCTAAAAATAAAGATTAAACCAGAAAATGATGAAAATGAAAAAAGAAGAAGACAATGCAGATGCCGGGTTGATGGTTGTTTCTCGTTTCCGCTGTGGAGTTGCTTGTGTTTTTTTTTTTTCCTTTCTATTTCTGGAAATGATACTGATATTGGTAGGGTTTACTGTTGCCTTTTGTTTATGATAATAAAGAAGTGAAAAAAAAATAAGTGAAAATATCACACTTAAGGGCATTTTTGTCAAATCAAGTGAGTAGGGAGTAAACTCTGAAATTCTTACCAAATTAAGGAGTTTAGTCTAACAAAAATCAAATGGGGACTGATTCACAAAAAGGAAAGTGGATTTGGTACTTTTAAATAAATCTTCTTTATTCTAAACTAAATAATAGATTAGAATTATCGTATTAAAGATCAACTTCTTATTTTAAAAGATTGATTTGCTAAAATTTGTATATATAATTTAAAACAAATATTGAGCAACATTGTTTTACTCCATTTTCTTCTTACTCTTTTCACATGTATTTTTTAAAACTTGTTATCTTAAATAAAAATCTACATATAATTTATAAATTTAGATTTAGCACTTATTGATGTTTCACAATATATTCAAATTTCAAATGAAATGATCATTTTTTATTTTCAAGAATAAACTAAATTTATTAAATGATAAAAAAGGATATTAATCATGTGAATTAAAATAAAATATTATTACAAAATAAAATATTTTATTATTTTAATTCTTCTAGAGCATCATATTGAGGACAAGCTAATTTTATTATAATATAGATAAATGGTTAGCTCAAATTATTAACTAAACCTAGGATAATTGCTTGTAAACCATTTGAATTTTGCCCACATAACTAATAGGTATGAATGTCATTATATCAAAGCCTCACGCTTCGCTGAACGCGCAACATTTTTGTGGTATTATTTTCATTATTTAGGATATCTGTCAATGCACATCGAATTGAGCTTTACGCTTTAATAGCTTGGATGGATCGAGGGTGATATTCTGGAAATATTTGGTTATGTTTTTTCTGTGTGATTTTAATATATGTTATGAGAGAATGAATCTTGAAAATGAGATTAAAGAATGTGAAAATTGTGATAAGAAATATAATGAATTTTTGGTTATGTTTTGAAAAATAATTAAAAATTAGTTTTGAAGAATTTTGGTATGTTTGTTCATATTTTAGAGGGAGATATTTTTTATTATAACAGTCAAATCAATACTTTTTTATTAGATTTTTTGGGTAAAAATAGAGTTAAATGATTTTTTTATTGTTAAAATAATAAAAATATTTATAATACATGTATATGTATATTGAAAAATAAAAAATTTTGGGAATAATAAAGAATAGGAGAAGGTGTTTTGAAAAAAAAATTAATATTCAGAAAAAAATAAATATATATATTTAATTATATTTTCCTAAAATAATTTTATTTTAAAAAAACATAACTAAACTTCTTCTATATCTTTCTACTAGGGTGATTGGGTCCACAAGAAGAAGGCTCCACAGGAAAATTTCTGACGCAATAAATTTCTGTAACAACTTGAAATAATTATATTATTTTAAAAATAAGGACGAATGCCAAAAAAATTCCTGCTGGAGTTCACAGAGTCACCGTTACAGACCTTCACAGTCTGTAGGCTCAGGCGTCACATTTATAATTTATTTCATTATTTTATCATTATTTTGACATATAATAATTAATGTTTTTTGAGAGCCCATTTGTTTTCATTTTTTACACCCATTTCAATTTTTTTTCAAAATAAAAATAAAAATTTATCAATTTCTATATTATTTTTTCATATATTTTTATTTTTAAAATATTCTTTTTATCATATTTTTTCTCTGTTTTTATTCATATTTTCCCATATTATTATCTATATCTATTATTTAATCTTCCCAGTACTTTTCAAATATTTTTCATTTCCATTACCTCTCAATCTCATTCATTGTCCCAACTTAAAAAAAAGAAATGGAGGAGAAAAACCATCTCATTTTGAACCGGCTGAACACAACCGTCTCCTACCTTTCTATCACTGCAAGAAGAACTAAAGCTCCGCCATGGCCAGCCGCGACATTTCTTCAACCAGCGAGACCAGCCCACCGCGTCGACCGGCGAAGTGATGAAGAAGAGCTGCGATGGTGAGTTTTACGCTGGTCAAGAACGGGGGTAGCAAATGAAATTGTTGTACCAGGCAGATCTTGGCAACCAAACGCAAGATTTTTTCCACTTTATTTCAAAATTTTCCTCCGTTTTCCAAGATTTGAGTGGGTTGTGGTATGGATCTATGTATGTTGCTTTGAATTCGAAATGGGTGGTCCGATTTAGTGTTGTGGTGTTGTTTTCGTGCTTGCTTTCTTGAGATTCATCGAAATTTGGGGATGGATGTTGATTATCATTACCTTTGGTTCTTGAATATATATGAATATATGTAGTTTTGGGACTTTTTCACTGCGATTGCTTGTCAGAGCAATCTCCTTTTTTGTGTTTTTGAGGTGAGAAACACCTGCTAAGTCTTGATTGTTCATGAGACCCAATTTGTGTTTGAAACAAATACACAGTAGTGTCTAGAGGTATGATGGATACAATCTACTTTTGTTGAATTTATTAATATATCATGGCACTCTTTTTAGGCAATTTATTTATAATACATACAAAATTAGTTACCCATATTTATTCATTCATAACTATTTGTAATTAAATAAAAAATAATATTGAATTTATTAATAGCTTATTTTATTCAAAAAAAATTCATATTTGAAAATTAAATTAATGATCAATAAATTTAATAAATTGAAACAAATTACTTTATAAAAATAGACCATCAAATAATTTGATAATATGTTAAATGGTGAAGAACAAAAAACTTTTTATAACAAATTAAGTCCTACATATTTTGCAATTAAGCAGATAACGTGGAATTATATTTTGTTAAAATAAAATGCCAAAAAAAATTGAAAAAATTCTTCTTGTCCAAAAAGCAGTGCCCTAGAAATCTTATTTCTAAAGTAGTTTATTATTTGGAAAAAATAAATAAAATATTTGAAATTCTTTTTAAAAAAAATTTATTTTTCATTTAATTAGGAATAAATTTGAAAAATTTATAATTTTGTGTTTGACTAAATAAATTATGAATATTCATAAATTTAAATATATAATTATTAATATTTTTTTAAATATTAATATCCAAAACAAACTCAAAAATCAAAACTTATAAAACAATCTCTTTATTTTAAACATCTCTTTCAAATATATCTCAATAATATTCTTACAATAAATTACAATATCATATCACATCAATCAATTATATCACTATAATCATTACACGTTATCTCACAGCCTCATTTTTCATTCTCATATCTTTGAAATACCAAAACATTCCTAAAAATTTTAAAACACAAAAAATGAAGACAAATCTCACAAGCAATCACAGTCTTTGTGTTTTGTTTTGGGTTTGTGTTTCTGGTTTTCTTATTACCCTTTGTTAGTTAGAATCATTGAATATATATAGTGTTGGATTTTTGTTGTTTGAGTTTATTGCATGATGACCAGAAGAACAATCATATTTTCCATAAGGATGTGAAATTTTTGTTCTTCCACTGCATCTTGACCATTATGTTTGCTGTTACATTTGTTGCATAGGACTAGTTTTATTGATGAAATTCTACATTATGTTGAACTATATTACTAAAGGAATTGCAACAAGTTTAAACCAACTTATTCTTGTTATGATTTGTTGTTTGAATGGATAGTACATATTTTGAAACATTGTCCCTTGTTCCTTCACAAATGGTCGGTCCTGAGTAATTTTTGAACAAAACTCCTGTGCATCAACGAAAATAAAATAACCAACATCAAATGATGCCCTTTTACTACTTGATGTCTGATTTTTATTTCTTTTTTTACTACCTTTCGGTACCATTATCAATTTTATATAAATATATATGGAACTATCAAGTGGTTGCCAAGATCTTAAAAAAAGCCAACATCAACACCAAAATCACACAATCTGAAGAACACCATCTTCAAGAGGAAAATATTTATAATCCAATTAGTTTAAAGAAAATTCCAACTAACAATTCCAAATACGGCAAGTCTTAAGTCCATTAAGCAATAATATAACAACCATTCATCTATTGCACATGAGCATCCAAATATCAAAATATATGAATTTTTTTTAAAAACAAACTCATCAATAAGTTTACACCCCAATCAAATCCATTAAGAAAGAAAGTAATATTGTAACAATTACGACAAATAAATTGTGAAATATAGCTTCTCACCTAATTATTGCCAAAAATATAATCTAACTCCTTTTGTGCCCAACAAATTAAAAACAAAATATAAACAAACAAAATATTGTGCAATGCAAATTATAAATACTCAATCTACAACCAACATCAATTATAAAATAAAAAATATAGCAAAATTGATATATTATTTTCTAAATATTGAATAATCAGAGCTCCATCCAAGTAATCAACATTCTACTTAATAGATTTTTCTATCAAAAACCCAAAAAGTTCTTTTAACAAACTTATCGTAAAAGCATATACTTTCAATTAAATATGTCTACTTAAATCACACATGCAAAAATAACAAGATTCACAAAATAAATTAGCACAAAAATAATGGTCAATGTCTGTGGTGTGGTGGGGTGTGTTGGTGGTGGATTTATTGGTGGGTGAATAGTTGATAGAAGGGAAAAGGAGGGAAAGAGGAAGACAGTGAAAATGGGGTGGAAAGAAGTACACATTATAAATAAAATGTAATTTTATATTATTTTTTTAAATAAGTACACATCACATCATTAATTAAAAAACTATACAACTTTTAATACAAAAATACTCAACATTCAAATTCATCTAATTTTCAAATCTATATAAACTTATAATTTTAAACAATACATCCAAATACAATTTTATTTTCAAAAATACTTTTTTAACCATTTTTCCACTATGAATTTTCACCAAAAAATAAAAACACTTCCAAAAACTGAATCCAAACGCGCTTTTACTGATTTAATATGCCTTTGCTCATTTAGTCTCATGCTTGTTATGTCCTACTCTTCCTCACCTGTCCCTCTTTAATTTCTTTTATATATATATATATATATATATATATATATATTAAAAGCATCATAATTCATAAGTTTGTATTTTCTCACTTTTCCCCACCCGCCATCTCTCATGTTTTATCTTTGATTCCCTTTTTCTTTTTTCTTTTTCTTTTTTCAATACTCATATTATTTTGTTAATCATAATAAAGCACAAATTTATAAATTAACTTATTGTAATAGAGTATAATAATTAACTAAATAAATCACTCCATGTCGACCTAAGATTATCTCAAAGGACTTTTAGAATGAACATCTATGAAACAATAGAATAAGCAAACGTCACTTATCTTTTCCCAAAATTACATAAATTTTGTTTGGTTATGTTTTCCTAGAACAATATTATTTTGAAGAAATATAATCAAATATATATATATTTTTTAAAATACATGTTATTCAATATATACACACATATATTATATATATTATGTATATATTTTATTATTATTTTAATATTAATCGTTTCATTCTATTTTTATCTCAAAAATCTAATAAAAAAACATTAATTTGACTACAGTAAAAAATATCCCATTCAAAATATAAATAAATATATCAAAAAATAACTTTATCATTTTTTAATAATCCATTTTTCTAAAATACATAATAAATATGTAATAAAATTAAATCAAAAATATATCCAAACACTACCATAATTATTTCAAAAGAAGACGAGACAGATGAGGCCAAATTAGCTTCCCAAACTTAGAAACAAAGATAGTCAATTCAAAAAATGGGACCCATGAAAATGATTTTAAAAAATACATATGGATAACTTTTGTTCTTTGTAAACTACCAAACATACAATGTACATGAGTTTTTAGGCTGGTACATGTATCATAGATCAGCTAAGAAAACTGCTAAGCCTGTTTGGATTTATTTTCTAGAAGTATTTTTATTTTTTAGTAAAAATAAATAGTAAAAAATTAGTTATAAATTTGAATTTGAAGATTAAATGTTGTATAAAGGTTTTGTTTAAAATGTGATGATTATATAGGGTTGAAAATGAGTTATATTTGAAAAAAATATTATTTTTGCATTAAAAGTCGTTGATGCTGCTGAAAGCTATGTATAGAGAAAATAGGAGTTGTTTTACTGGTAATTCGACTAGGGAGGTCGAGTACTCAAGATTGTATATAACTTGGGGCTTGAAATCTGCAACTACAACACACGTAGAACTAGTCGAGGTGCCCCCGGCTAAGGCACTTTGACGCTGAAGTTCGTTCTGGTCGAGATAAAGAAATCGAACAGAATATAGAGAATGTAAGGCTTGTAGTGTATGGGACATTACCTTGAGCGTGGATGAGTTTGAAGTATTTATAGCTTTCTGTGGGGATGATTTAACTCAAGTACCCTTATCAGGTGTACTAGCTCTTATCTTTGCCAGGGGGTTGGGGGTCATTCCCTGTCCAGATCTTGGTACTGTGCTAAGTGATTAAATCTCCTATTTTTTTGGATAAACAATGCCAGTGGAGGTGCGTCTTTGCCAATGTTGTTGGCAGGGTTGTCAGAGTTGTTAGAGTTGGTAGTAGCGGTTGTACTAGCCGTCACGCGTCATTAATGTAGGGGCATGTAGCTTGTCAGACTATTAAACACGGTAAGGATCTGAGTCAACGTCGGAGTGGGTCTTGAGGTCAATACATATCGATCAGACCCGAATGCTCAAACTCTAGAGTGGTCTTGAGGTCGATACGGGTTGACTGTAGGCCCTACCAAGTAAGGTCGATACTGATCGATTAAACAGATGTACAATTGGGCCTCTTGGGCTGTCTCATTTGATGTTGGGCCTATTGGGCCTACTGAGTTATCACATATCATGAGTCCCCCCAACTCGCGGTCCTAATCGAGCTTGCCGATGAAAAGGAGTAGGGAGTTTAACTCAACCATATTGAGTACTATGCTTGATCAAGATTTTTGAATTCTCGATCTGGGTTTTTGAACTACCAACTAGTATTTGAGGCCCTTTTTTTACATTTAATGCGGCTATCAGTTCGCAAAATATGAAGCGTACTAGGGCAGACTGTCATCATAATAGTTACACAGACTCCTGTGCACAATCGCCTATAAATAGAGGGATAACTGGCTTCATTTACACTTTTGCTGTTTGAATTTCTGGTTGAATCACCATCTTTGAAGCTCTTCAAGTTCTGCGCTTTGCCTTTGTGAAATTTTCACTGTAAGTGTCTTTGCTATTTTTGTGCTTTTCTACCTTTCCTTTGAAGAAGCATGTCTGCTAGTTTGGATTCTGATAGCAGTAGATTTGAAAATATGGCCCATGGGGGGAAAACTGGGTTCGAGAACACATCTGAGTCCAGTTCTTCTGTGAGCGAAAGCTCTAGCTCAAGTGGCAGTAGTTCCAGCGATGTTAGGGTAGTGTCTGAAGGGCAGGCTGGCTCTGTTGATATGCCTATAAGTTGGGGTCGATTATTTACCCCTGACCATTACACTGTAATCACCTAAAAAAATAACCGCTACAGACCTAGTATGTATTAGAGCAGCGTATTATATCGTTGGTGAGTATGAACTGGTAGCACTAAGGACTCGCGGTAGAATGCATCGACCTCCCTGAGGATTTATAACTGTATTTAAGGAGGAGTTGAAATATGGTCTTAGATTTTCGCTCACCCAGTCCATAATCGACCTCCTCGTAGGGTTAGGTGTCTGCATAACCTAACTCTTCCCCAACTATTTTGCCACATTGTATAGTTTTGCTATGTTGATGCACCTCTATGACCAGCCCACTACTTTTGCTAATGTTTCCTACCTATTCCACCTTTCCATGTCTTGGAAGTCGGGCAGTAGCGAAGAGTCTAGCTTCTATTACCTTACCACTCAACCCCAATGAAAAGTTTTGATACCCCCCCGCCTTTTCTTACGGGCAAGAGTGGAAAAAATGCTTTTTTTACATCTGGGGGTTGGGGGTGCTTGCTATTTTGAGGGGTTGGCGGAGAGGGCCCATGGAGATGCCCAGTAACCAAACACCCAGTTGGCCCAACACTTTTATTCGGGATTTGGACGAGTTTGGGCAAATAGACGGCTCCGTACTGATTGAGGAGAGTGTTTGGTGCTGGCTGGTCTGTCACCTGCCTTGCTCGATGTGCCTATGGACAATCGACTAGGTAGAAACTTTCCGTTGACTGTTTCTATTGCATGCTATCTTCTGCTTGAATCTAATATCTATTTTTAAATTGTTTGCCTATGTAGATCACGATGATATCATAGTTCGTAGTGACAATAAATCCCAATCAAGGCTTTAAGGGCCAACGCGCATCGACAGGCTGCTGTCGCTGCTCGATGTGCAGGTGCTGCTGAGCAAATAGGCTCAGTGAGGTCGACATCTGCACCGCCGCCACCATAAATTGAGATGGCCCCTGAGACCCAATCCACTCATTGGGAGGAGCCTGAGTCGAGCAGCTTTGCGAGTCAGGGCAAGAGGCAGCTGATCGAGCAAGGAGGTTTGACTCAGAAGAAAGCTACTAGGGGAAAGGGAAAACAGAAGGTGGTGACAGGCTAGGAGATGTTTGGAAATCCCAGTGATGGCCCGATGTTCTAGCCCCCTCGATTATCTCCTCCAAGATTTTCCATGGACCAAGATTAGGAGATATCCGACTTGACCTTAATCCTCGATGGGGGGCCAACTGCCGCTGACACTCTGAAATGAATGACCTCAAGGCTCTTTGTAAACGACCAGCAGAAACTCATGAACCTGAGTCAGCTCGGGACAATGAAAGCAATGTCCTATGACTACAACGTGGTAAGTATGAGATCAATTAGTTTTGACCATATCTTTTCTATTATGCTCATGTTGGTTTGAGAATGACACTGTTGTATTTCAGATAGGACAGCTGGGCTACAATATGTTCTGGTGTTCGAGATGGCACTAGCTGCCAAGGAGGAGTTGGAGACTGGGGGAGAGCTGGAGACTCTCAAGGTGCAACTCAAATCCTCCCAGCTTTAGGTCGAGCAGCTGAATAAAAGGGTGGTCGACCTCCAATAGCAGCTCGATGCCAAGGATCAATAGTTGGTCCAGGCTGTTGAGGACTGGAGGCGCATGGACAATATCATAAAAAAAGCCCATCTTGACCTTCAAGTGAGCTTCAGCTCTGGTCGGGCCAAAGGTCACCCGGAGGTGACCAGCCAAGCCAAAGAGGCTTTCCTCCAGAATCTGCCCTCGATACGATGTGAGGTTGTTGAGCAATTTTGTGGTCATCACTACTTTCCAGGATGCTAGCGCAGTTGCAGCCCTGGATGATGCCCACGAAGCATATCAGCGAGCCATTAAAAAAATGGAGTATATGGGCTATTACTTCCATCTTGAGGATGAAGACCAAATGAGCCTCCTGCTCAGTGATAAGCTGGAGCCTTTTCCCGAGCCGGAGAAAGGCGGAATTGTGTAGGCTGTCGAGGGAGGCCTGCTTCTGTCGCACCCTACATGCCGCTGTCTAAGGAGAAAAAGAAGAAGGCCAAGGTCAATGCCTGGGTAGAGCAGATATGTTCAGAGTTCGCGTTCGTAGAGGATCTTGTTGCCCAACTAAGGGATGAACAGGTCGACCTGGCATAGTATGTGTTGCGATCGACTAATTTTATGGGTGATTTTTTGGGACCGTTGGAACCTCCTCAGGCAGTTTCTCCGCTCGCCTGTGCAGTACTTGAGCTAGACGCACATTGGGCTGAAGGTGGTCAAAAGGAGCCAGGCCAACCTTGAAGTCAAACTGAATCTTTTCTTTTATTCTCGTCCTGCAGCAGCATGCATAGTATTTAACTTCTGTTGTGGTAATGTGAAAAAATATTTGGTTGCCTGTTGTGTAGTAATGGCGTTGCACGACTATGTCATCGATTATTTCATATTGTCTATTGACTATCTGCTCGACCCTTAGTGTTAATTGCCCAAGTATGGGGTTGACAAAAGGCAGATGATCGAGTAGAAGCAACAAAGGCTTGTGTAATTGTCGATGAGGAACTTAGGACAGCTAGGAGTTATTTAGGTGGCAGTAAAGG
>JACGDI010000861.1:18959-60609 GCA_014898725.1 Jacaranda copaia
TTATGTTTTGCTACTTTGATAATAGAATATAGCCCTTCCCATTTTAGTTCGAGCTTGCCCACATTCTTGGAAACCTCCACCTTCTTGAGGACAAGATCTCCAACATTGAAATAATGCTCTCTGATCCTTTTATTATAGGTCTAGGTCATCTTCAATCTGTAGCTCTGCATAGTATTGTAGGCCTCTTGCTGACGCTCATCGATGGTTTTGTGATCCAACTTCCTTTTTGATGTGTTTCTTAGTGGGTGGTAGTGGATGACACGAGCAGTATGTTGGATCAATTCTTAAGGTACAACTGCTTTCGACCCATAAACTAGGCTGTAAGGGGTATGATCGGTGGCTGTTTGAGGAGTTATCCTATAAGCCCATAGCATGCCAGGTAGGTCATCTGCCCAATTCGCCCTGGTGTCCTGAATTCTGGCCTTTAATTGGTCGAGGACAGTTTAATTGGTCACTTCGATTTGCCCATTCGTCTGAGGATTACCCACCAATATGAAATGTTGTGCGATCCCCAAAGCCTCGCACCAACCTTACATACTCTTACTCTAAAATTGAGTGTCGATATCTAAAATAAGTACCTTGGGTAGCCTAAAATAGCAAATGATATTCTTCCATATAAAACTTTTTATGGCCGCATCGGTTATCTTTGAGACAGCCTCAACTTCAACCTACTTGGTGAAATATTCGACCACTAAGATTATAAACTTCCACTGCCCTATTAACCTTGGCAAAGAACCCACAATATCGATTTTCCACTGATCGAATGGCCAAAAAATCTAAACATTAACCATTGGTGCGGCTGGCTAGTGCGACAGGTTGGAATGAACTTGGCATGATGCACACTTACGTGCGAAATTCACTAAATCTTTCAACAATGTTGGCTAGAAGTATCCATACCTGATTATTTTATGGGCAAGAGACCTTCCTCCGGAATGGTTGAAAACATGCCCATATGAACATCCTACAACACTTCCAATACCTGATCCCGATCCAAGCATCTCAAAGGGGTCCGACGAAGGATCTTTTGTACAATTGACCATGCTTATCGAGGGTAAATTTGGAGGCCTGGCCTCAAAGGCGCTTAGCCTCATTCTTGTCGTTGGAGATAATACCTTGGCTAAGATATAGTTTTATTAGAGTCTGCCAAGAAACAGATGTCTCGTCAATGGCTGTTATAAGATTTTCATCTACTAGAGTGATCGATGTCCTGTCCGAGACCAAAAATATGATCTTCTTGTCCCTTATTTCTTTGATTGAGTTGGCAAATTTGGAAAGGGCATCTGCTCGTTCATTCTCAGATCGAGGGACCTAGCTGAGAGTAAATCTTTTGAACGATTGTTGCAACCTTTTCACCTCAGCCAGGTATCAGGCCATCGACTGTTCTTTAGCTTCAAAATTTCCTCCGACCTGCTCTGCCACTAACTGGGAGTCTGTGAACGCGACCAAGTGTTAAACCCTATGCTTAAGCGTCATTCTCATTCCTGCCAGTAGGGCTTTGTACTCAGCCTTGTTGTTTTATGACTGTATAATCTAGTTTGATTACAAAATCATACTCCTCTGCATCTGGGGAGTGAAGAGCGATCCCGATTCTCACCCCAGATGTGGTAGATGACCCGTCGATCTGCAGAGTCTAAACAAGAGAGGCTACGATTCTTTTATCGGGTAAATCGATTTGCTCTGCAATGAAATCGATAAGTACCCGAGCTTTGATAGCCATTCGAGGTTGAAATATGATGTTGAACTCTCTAAGCTTGATCGCCCATTTGGTCAATCTACTTGATGTATCGGGCTTTGCAACACTTACTTCAATAGCTGGTTTGTTAGCACTATGATAGAGTGAGACTAGAAGTATGATCTTAGCTTCCGAGCAGCGGTTACTAAGGCTAATGCAAACTTTTCATTCTCCAAATAATTATGTTTTGGCCCTTGGAGTGACTTACTGTAATAGTAGACTGATCGATGGTTGCCATTTCGGGTCGATACCAGTATTGAACTGATTGATGCTTTTGAGACTACTAAGTATATCTAAAGTACTTCTTCTAGCTCGGGTTTTGCCAACATCGGGGGTGAGCTCAAATATTATTTCAATTTGATCAGCGCCTGATCACACTGTTCCGTCCATCGAAAACTTATCTTTTTGGCATTTTTGAGAATTTTGAAAAAGGATAGGCTTTTATTAGCCAATCTCGTGATGAATCTTCTCAAAGCCACGATTCTCCCGACCAGCCTTTGAACTTCCCGAATCTTTCTCGAAGGGGTGACATCTAAAACTGCTTGAATTTTTTGTAGATTAGCCTCAATGCCTCTCTAGCTGACCATATAGCCCAAGAATTTTCCTTCTCGAACCCCAAACGTGTATTTATTCAAGTTTAGCTTCAATCTAAACGCCCTCAGTATTTCAAAAGCATGACTGAGGTCGAGCAAGTGGTCTTGGACTTTTTCTATTTTGACTATCATGTCATCGACATAGACTTTCATCGATTTTCCAATCTCATCTTTGAACATGAAGTTAACTAATCGCTGATAAGTTGTCCTGGCATTTTTCAAAGTGAACGGCATGGCAAGAAAGCAATAGACACCATTAGGAACAACAAAAGATGTTTTATCCCTATCCTCGGGTGCCATGAATATTTGATGATAGCTTTGGAATGCATCCATCATACTCAACAATTCACACCCAGCAGTTGAATCAATTAGTAAATCTATTTGAGGTAGGGGGTAAGGATCTTTAGGGCATGTTTTATTCAAATCAGTAAAATCATTACACATCCACCACTATCCCTCAGTTTTTGGGACTAAAACAACATTACGAAGCCAAGAGAAATACTGAATCTCTATAATATACCTTGCATCTAAGAGTTTTCTAACCTTCTCCTCTATAATTTGCATCCTCTTGGCGTTGAACGTCCTTTTTGTTTGCTTGATCAACTTGAATGAGGGGTCAGTGTTGAGGCGGTGCACAATGACATTGGGGTCGATCCTCTATAGGTCAAAAGCCTTCCACGCAAAGACGCCGACATTTCTCCTCAAGAAATTGACCATGAGACATTCCAAGTGAGGCCCAAAGTTTGTCCCAATATGGGTTGTCTTTCTGAGGTTACCCTCTTCGAGCTTAATAATCTTGAATTCCCCAAGAGGCTCCACTCTGGTGTCCTCCAGCTTCCACTTCTTACTGACCTGGGACTCTTCGAATTTTACTACAAAGGCGTCCCCCAAAGTATTCAATTGTGGTCAAGTTTTTTGCTTGGTTGGCTCGATCGAGATGTTGTAACATCTCCACGCCTCTTTTAAATTACACAAGAGTTCACCCGTGCCGGCAGGGGTTGGAAACTTAACTTTCAAATGATATGTGGACACAATGGCCCGGCAGTCATTGAGGGTGGGTTGGCCAATGATGACATTATAGGCGAATGAGGCGTCGACCACAAGGTAATTCACCATTAATGTTCTTCTTTGAGGAGCCTCCCCAAAAGATTTGGACAAGTTGATCGAACCCTGTGGTATGATCTTTGACCTCTCGAATCCAACCAGCAGCGTGCGCATAGGCTGAAATTTCAACTTGCCCAAGTTCATCCTCTTTACTGTAGATAAGAAGATGATATTCTCTAAGCTATCATTGTCGATCAGAACCTTTTACACCTCAAAGTTCACAATCTTTGTGAAAATGACCATTGGGCAATCTATCTTATGATCAAAATTTTTGCCCTCAAGATGGACCAGATTGGCATCAGTAAATGAAATGGGTTCTGCGCTCGTTGAGAGATGGAAAGTTATCTCCACAGGTAAAGTTTTATTGGACTCGAGCGTCCTCTATGTTTACCTCTTAGCGGACTTAGAGTCCCCCCCAGTGAGACCTCCTGCAATCATGTCAATCACCCACTGATGGGTGGGCGGGCTTTTTCCTTTATCCTCTTTTCTAGGGCTAATTGACCTTTCTCTACGATGAGTCCAGTCAGTTTTGCCCCCTTCAGTCTAGGCTTCCATGGCTATGTATTTTTTGTGGTGACTCTGCTTGATCAACCTCTCAATCTCATCTTGGAGATTGAAACACTCATCGGTGTCATGCCCTTTCTATTTGTGGAAGTGGTAGTATTTCTTTAATTTCTTCATGGCTTCAGTCTCCGTCAACTTTCTGAGCTTCTTGAGAAGATTATCATACTAGATAGTGTACAAGACCTCCTTCCTCGAGATATTTAATGGCGTATAGTCATAAAAGCATCGGAGATCGACCTCTCTCTTTCTCTATTTTTGATCATCTCTCTCCTTCTTTTTCTTCTCAATCTCGAAAGATCCAAACTTGAGCTTGTTCATTTTCTTCTGGGTCATGTACCTTTCTACTAGGTCAAGCAACTCTTTCATCGACTTAGGCCACTCTCGCACCAGAGCATTGGTGCATTCTTTATGTTTGAGCTCCAGGAACAACACATCGATCAATAACTCAATCATGGGATTATCAATCTTTAGAACCTCCGTATTAAATCTGGTAAAAATGTCCTGGAGGGATTCCCCGCCCTGCTTGACAATATGGAGGTGGGTATGGGGGAGCTTGGTCTTTCTTTTGCTGGCAAACTGGTGCAAGAATTTATCGCACAGTTGGTTATAGGAGTAAATCGTTGATGGTTCAAGCTTCACGAACCAGTCCAATGTGATGCCTTGGAAGGTGGTCACCAGCGTCTTGGCATGGATGAATTCATTGTAACCATGCAGCTGCATCATGTGCTCAAACTACATGAGATGCTCATTGGGGTCGGTGGAACCATCATACCTCAGGAGATCAGTAGAGACTTTGGCATCTACGGTGATGCACTCATTAATGATTTTATGAACAAATGGGAACCCTCTCTCCTGATCAGACCTTTAAGGAGCATTCAAGTTTGGCGCTCTATTGGTATTTCTCCTTAAGTCTCGTTGAGATACCTGTTCAGCTGTTGGACTTGAGGGATACTTCTTCCCACTCGTCTCGATCTGCATGGGTGGCATTCTGATCAAGACCCGAGCTAAGACGCTCAGCCCTATCACGTTGTGGGGCTTGAATGGGCTAATGCGCCAAATCTACACATTCTCCTTTCTCTTTGCGGTAGTCACGTCTAGAGCGTTTGACCTTATCATGCTGCATGGCTCGATTAGGTCTGGCATGATCCATCAAGTCCGCCACCTCCTCCCGCACTTCTGGACGCCTTATTTTTACCTACAAGTGTCTGGGACTGGCTTCACACCTGATGGGTGGCTACCTGGCCTCTTGGTAGGAGTGACTATTCTCTTGGGGCCTATTTTTCAGTAAGGGGAGCTACGGAGTTGCACTAGCAGCGAGAGTGGGCACTGTAATGTGCCTGTTCACAGTGGCAAATAATTGGACTGATATTTGAGCGAAAATCTATTCACTTATCAGTTGCATCAACTAGGGCATGATGAGCGTCACTACTTACTCCTGGGAGGTGTTGGTGCCCGGAGCGTTGGTATCTTACTCAGGGTTAGGGAGAGGTGGGGAAGCGGACCTCTGGTTTTTTTTTCTTCCGGATGCTACTCTGCGTGTGTTTACCATTTTCTTGCTGCAATCTCAATGGGTTCCCATAGACGGCGTCAAATGATGCTGTTGAAAGCTGTGTATAGAGAAAATATGAGTTATTTTACTGGAAATTCAATCAGGGAGGTCGAATACTTAGGATTATGTATAACTTGGGGCTTGAGATCTACAACCATAACACACGTTAAATTAGATGAAGTGCCCCCGGCTAAGGCACTCCAACGCTCAAGTTAGTTCTAGTCAAGATAAAGAGATCAAACAAAATATAGAGAATATAAGGCTTGTAGTGTATGGGGCATTACCTTGTGCGTGGATGAGTTTGAAGTATTTATAGCATTCTGAGGGCGTGATTTGACTCAATTATCCTTATCAGGTGTACTGGCCCTTGTCTTTGCTAGGGGGTTGGGCGTCATTCCCCATCCAGATCTCGGTACTATGTCAGGTGGCTAAATCTCCTATTTTTTCTGATAAACAATGCCAGTGGAGGCGCGTCTATGCCAAAGTTGTTGACAGGATTGTCAGAGTTGTCAGAGTTGGTGGCAGCGGTTGTACCGGTTGTCACACATCATTAATGTAGGGGCATGTAGCCTGTTAGACTATTAAACACGGCAGGGATTCAGGTCAACGTCGGAGTGGGTCTTAAGGTCGATACATGTCGACCAGACCTAAATGCTCGAACTTCTGGCGTGATCCTGAGGTCGATACGGATCGACCGTAGGCCTTACCAAGTGAGGTCGATACTAGTCGACCAAACAGATGTACAGTTGGGCCTCATGGGCTGTCTCATTTGATGTTGAACCTATTGGGTCTACTAGGTTATCCCATATCAGTTGTGCAAACGTGAGTAATAGAAAATGAAAAGTGCAAATAAAAAGAGAGTGTAATAATGTGTTCTGGAAAATATTTTGAGAATGAAAATATTTGTGAAAATTGGAGAGAAATTAATAGTTTTCTATTTTCATTTTTAATAAAAAATAAAATTAGTGTTTGAAAACAAAACCAAACGGTCACTAAACAACATTTATTCTCAACAAGTGGTTTCATTTCCCCTTTTACATAAAAAATCTTATGACCAGATTTTTCGTTCCTCGTTCATGATATTCAAAAGTAAAACGCAATAAATGTCTAAAAATTGGCCAAAATTGATTTAAGGAGCTCCATAGAAATTTAAATTGAAGTTAGATAAGATTAAAAATGCACTAAAATGAAAAGAAAAATACGTTGAATTGGAAAATCAATTTTTAAGAGTATTTAAGTTCTTATATTTTTAATTTACGCGTGTTGGTGGTCATTTAATGTACTAGCATAAGTTTCACATATATAATATAAGACTAAGAGTTCAAACCCACTGAATTCATGACTTGAATGTGTATACATAAAAAAATTACACGTACTATAAATAAATCTTATATGATTAATTACTACAACGACATTTCGAATCTTATTGAAATTTTAATAATTATAAGAGCATTTAGAATCCCATTGAAACTTTAATACGTATGTTGGTAGTTAGAATCCTCCTGAAACTTAGACAAACGTGTAAAAATTTTTCAGTTAATTCTTTCATCCAATTATTTTTAAGCATCTTACAAAAGGACCCTTCAAGTAAGTCAATCCTTAACCGCCCCTGCAACCATAGACAAGCCCATCTATATTATATTCCAAAACCTTTTCACGCCCCCAACCAACCTATTATCCTTGCCCACATACACACAAATTCTTTTCCCAAGTCTCTAAAGGCTGCGCACGTTGGGATAATCACGCCATCCAACTTATCTAAGTTACGTCCATAGGAGTCAATTTGGCCTATCAATATCATGTGGTATCATAGAAAAACGGAGAGCTTGCGGGTCACCCAAGCACCTTTGCAGAAACTTCTATTCCTCTCCATTTCCTCCGACCTTCCCATTCCCCCTATCATCAAAACTTGTCGCTTTTTCTTCCTGTTTGTTCAAAATCTTTATCTCCTTCCAAGAAACAACCCTCTTGGCTTTTCTTGGATTACCTAATAATTGCCTCATCCAGGATACCTATATATATGTCCCATCCACTCGTAGCTTTTCTTCACCCTCACAAGAAAATCTTGTCACAAAAACTTACGAGTTGAAATTATATTTGCTAGCCAGTTGAGTAAAAATGGATTTTGGACATCTAAGTGTTCCAAGATCGGTGAAGGGCCATAAGAAGGGTTGCAAGGGGAAGCGAAAGAATAACGATTCCCTCAAAGTGGTGTATATTTCTAGCCCAATGAAGGTTAAGACCAGTGCTTCCAGGTTTCGGTCCCTAGTACAGCAACTTACTGGTAAGCACTCTGATATAACACGATATATAGAGTCCAATACTAACTGGACCAGTGATTTTTATGAGATTGGCTGCGATGATGATGAAGAAATGCTAGCAAAAGAGGGGAGTGACCATCAAGTTTTCTCCTCTATTTCTTCCGAGGATACTCCCACAACTTCGGACTCCCTCTTGGGGCCTATGGACAATGTGTTCATCCCTCATATGGAAGAGCAGTTTGCTGGAATTTTTTCGTCGGGTTCTTTTCGTGACCATTCTCAGCTGGATGTGCTGGGAAGCTATGATGAGTTATTATGAACTTTTTTTTCTTTTTCTTTTTGTTTGGTTGTAGTTCATTTTGCAGCACAGGTTGGGTGGTTGGTGCTGGAGCGGCCATTAGAAAATTGTGCAACTTATTTTTGGCTTTTGTAAATATATGAAAAGCAGAGGTTTCTAATTTTTGTTTTCAGATATTTCAAACCGCGCTGTATAGGTCTTACAAGGTTCCGTATAAGATCCTGAAAAGCTTTATTAAATACTTTTCCTGTTGGGCTATATTATATATGAATAAACTACATTAGGTTTGAATCCAATTGGTCCATCGATTTCTAGATTTTTGCAATTAAAGTGGGCTTCAAGTTTAAATTTTTATTTATTTTTATTAGCACGTATATATGTATATTAATAATTCGTTGGAATTTAAACTCTAAATCACACGTACACAAATATGGTAGATGGTGACACTCGAACAATTAATCACTCAGTGTTGGGCTTTGGGCTTTGGGCTTTGAATTGGATGATTGATACGTATTTTAACTGTACAATTCAAAAAGTTTGATTGTTGATGTTGTAATGATTTGTTATTGGTGTATATATACTGAATGCTAAATTTGGGCCACGTCCAACGTTATATTCTTGGATCATATATAAATCCATTCAGCTGAGCCTGAAGGCCGAGTATCTTGGATTTAAAAAAATAGTGATTGTTTTCCTCACCTCACGGATCAATACGTTTATTCCTTGGGATAAGAGTAAAGAAATATTTTACTGTTTTGAAGTTAAAAGAGAATTCATTGGGTGAATATGCTGTATGTATAATGTATATCTACAATGCTCGTGCATTTGACTGAGCAATTTATTGCCCGGATATTCAATGTTTGGTTTCATCATTCAAGTCGTAAGGAAGGGACATAATCATTGGATATTTAGATGGATGCAACTGCCATATCCACATGAAGAAAATTATTGAAAACAGTGAAAGCTACGACGTCCCAAGTCACTTGAGCAAATCATGTAGCCTATAGCAATGTTAAAGTCGTTTTGGATTAATGGAAATTGCGTGGTGAAAAATCATCTATACTCTTTATGGGTGGCAATTTTTAATACAATATGATAACACAATATGAATCGATATGATATTATTGAATTTAGATTGAAAGTTATTGAGTTAACTTGATAAGTAACACGAATATTATGAATTGGTTTTGATTGGATTTTGGGTTATACGATAACCTGATAACGTGATAATAATTCTATATTTTTTATATTTTTAAATAATGACTTGTTATTTTTGAACAAGTTAACTTTAAATTAATTTATAAGAATTAATGATTATTATTTATTATGTAAATTTTGACTATTTGGTGATATTAAGATGATTATTAATCATTGAATGAGACGATTTATATTTCTTTGCTGGAATTTGACTTCATTGTTATTAAAATTAAGTTGTGCAAAACTTTTGGTTTAACATGAAAATTTGTATATTATTGATATTGTAGAGGAAATTAACTGAAATTCAATTATCAAATTGCTTTATGGTACAAAAGTTGGGCTGTTAGAATATAATGTTGACTTTTTTTTAACTTTTTGGCATAAGTTAATTTTGCTTTAAATCTTAAAATAAATTAATTATTTTATTAAGATTCTAGTTGAACATAAAATGTGTAGGTTTTTTAGATGAATTATTAATGAAAAATAATCATTTGTTAAAACGAGTTGGGTTCGAGTTGATACGAAAATTTTTAAGTTGGGTTCGAGTTAAAATGTATTGAATTGAGTGTTAATTGAATTGGATTCAAATTAAATAAAATTAGTAATATCCACATTTCAACTTGATACGAAACAACTCATCATCGTCCGATTGCCATCCCCAATTGTCCCCTACTTCAACGGTAATGAGCAGATTAAATGCTTTGTACTTGGCTTACTATGGCATCACTCCTTAAAGTGTGAGCATTTACCAATAATTTAAGAATTCTATACCAAATATAATGGACAAGAATTTCACAAAAATAATGCAATAATCTGATTTTGTAGGAAAGTTCAAAGCGTAGAAGTAAAATTCTGGGAATAAATTTCTTGAAAATTCTTTTTTTTTCCTCCTCGAAATGACCAAATAATAGCTAAAAAACCTAATAATATCATTTAGATTTGGACCATATGCTTATGATTTTGACTGCCATACTAATAGGTTAGAAGGTATCTCTTGAAAAGTATTTAATACATAATTCAATCAATGCTTCATCTTTTTCTTCTTTCATTCTTTCTTTCTTTCTTTTCGGTGCTATTAAAAATTAACTATAAAAATTATTCAGTAAACTAATTAAAAATGGAGTTAAATTTAAAATTAATTAACTAAATAATAGAACAGGAGAACCCAAAAGACAAGCTAAGCCCATAAAAACGAACCAAAAAATTCTAATCGCCTGGACCAACAAGATTAAAAATTATAAATATTAAGTCCTAGAGAAAACAGGGGCACAAGAAATTATTTGCAAAAATAAAATAAAATAAAATAAAAACTCGAAGAAACTACGAGAAAAAGATATCTCCCTACATGCATTCCTGAGGAATCAAACCGACACACTATTGTCTACTGAAAAGGACCCTATTTCATTTTTGTACAACATCATTTTAGTATCGTCCTTGGGAACTCAAGGAAAAAGAGATTGCTGAGAATGCATGCAAGATTTTGGAGCTCACAACTTCAACACCCAAGTGGCACCAACATTTGAAGATGTAGAGAACTGCCAGCTAGAAGTACCATTAGGATAAATGTCGGATCCATCCCTCGATATGCCTATTCTCCCAAAGAAAACGCTCACTAATTATACACTGCTTTTCAAAGATCTTATGTCATTGTTATCTCTAGAAATATTGACAAGTCCACTAGATAGTGTCACTAATTCCTATGAAGCAAAAGGGAGGTTATGACTTAGTACCTAGCATGTGTGAAAGAACTTCAAGGATAGTTTAAAAAGTTCAAATTGACACAAATTGTGAAAGTGAAATGAAGGAGCAGCCTAGTTAGTTATCTCCATGTTGCCATTCAAAGTTGTAATCGAAGTCAAGTGTAGCACTAGAATCTAATAATAAAACCACAAAAAGGCTAAATTAACTAATCTACACTCGAAACCAAGGATCTAATCATGCTTTAGATTTAGATTTGGATAAAGGATTACCTTGAATGTTCAAAATCTAAGGGAAGGAGGAAGAACACTTCAGCACTTGAAGGCCATCTGCTAGTGGCGTAGCAACAAGACAACAACAATTGCATTACCAAATCACCTCAAAATTGGCTAAAATTTGGACACAAGATCACCAAAACCTTGATGAAGATCTAATAGAAAATTCAACCAAAACAGAAAACTTAGAAGTCACTCTAGAAATGCCTTCGACTGATTGGACAACAATGGATCTCCAAAAATGAAGCAATCCAAATGGCTTGCCTTTGAGGTGATGATCCACATACTAATGGACAATCCAAATTTCTCCAATGTTAGCAAGAAAACAAAGGAGAAATGAGCAAGGATGGATGCCGAATTGAGAGAGCAAACAAGTTGCATGTGAAATCATATTTCACTTGCATTTAAATTTCATTTGGAATCTTCATTTCATCTCATGAAATGTCATTCAAATAAATCCAAATGCACTCTAATTGAACTTTTTCATTTTGGATTTCCCTCCAAATTAATTCTTCACATTGATTAAATTAATCCCTTAATTTAATTAATCAACTTTGACTTAACTCTTTAAGTTAATTAGCTTAACTCTTTAAGTTAGAAGATGTTAATTAACTCCTAAAGTTAACTTGACTAATTGATAATCATGTGACACCAATTAAATTAACTCCTTAATTTAATTGGTCTAATTTAACCACTTAAATTATTTAGATAAATTTAACAATTAAATTGATCAAGCCAAAATGACCAAAAAATTGTGTCAATCATTTTCTTCCATAAAATCTATCAAGGTGGAATATTTCTAACTCTTAGAAAATTCTCTTCATCAAGTAGGATTTTCAATTGACTTTTGTGTGTGACCTATTATGCTCTACCATTCATTGGGCATGGCTCACAACCCTTGTAACTTATTGAATATCAAAATATATACATTAGTTTAAATTCCTTTAAACTAATGACTTAATTTAATTAGTCTCCATTAATTGAAGAGTATCAATCTCCGTGATCGATGTCCAACCTCAAGTCCACAAAGTCCAACTAACTGACCGAAATGAATGCTATTGGAGAACCATTGTAGCTTTATGCTTGCCTTGCAAATATGGTCTTTCCATCTCCTATCTCCCAAAAGTAGTCTAATGCAAGATATTTGTTGGTTTCCTAATAGTCTCGATACTATATTTCTATTCTCAATGTTCGATTTCAATTTATGACTTCATCTTTGGAACTCAATTTTCAAATTATCATATTACCTTGCGTAAGAATTTCTAGAAATCAATCATTATAGAAAAATATGATATACACTTACGCATCGTAATGACAAAGAGTCAGATCCCGTCTTGGATCTTACAAACCTCCACATCTTTGTAGCTCATATCCAAACTCAACCCGAAAGACCCACAAAGTGGTCAAGAAAGAGTCAAAGCATAAGGATCTAAAAACACATTATCATGAATCCTTAGGTTAAAGGACTAATTATATGTGCATTAGTGTAAGCTGGAAAGTTTGCCACTACGACTATCTAGTGAATTTTTTGAGTGGGTCTTTAGTGAACTTGTTCTCTAATAAGCACCTATTAACATGCATCTATATCTCACACAGTTTGCTCATGAAACAGAGCAATATTTAATCATTGAATTTATGCATTGTTAGTGCAAGTCTATTTAAATCATAGATACCTTGTCTCATAAGATTCTACGACTTAGAAGATTTAAGATCATGATCATGTAAGACTCATTTCATGATCACCACCTAATGCATGACCAAGTCCCGTAGTTTTATGTAATCTAAGGGTTTCAACCAAATGCCAGTGAAGTAATATAACAATAAGATAAAGATGGCAATTTATAGTGAATATCATTCAATCAAGTTTGTATCACAAGTGAAATAGTTTACAAGCCAATTTAATTGGCTGGGGGCACTATTCCAACAATCTCCTACTTGTCCTAAAGCTAATGTCCTAAGTCTTAAGACCCACCTTCTCAAGATGTCCTTCAAAAACCTTTTGCGATAGGGGTTTAGTCAGTAAATTTGTTATATTTTTTTTCGAGGCAACCCTTTCCACTTAGATGTCTATCAATGATCTCTCGGATTAAATAATATCACCTCAAAATGTGCTTAGATTGTTGATGAGGTATTGGCTTGCACTACCACCCTATTATTGTCTTAGAAGATAATCACTAGCTCAGTAATGTTAGGCACTATATCCAACTCTTGGATGAAAATTTTCATCCAAACACCTTTCTTTGTAGCTTCTGAAGTTGCAATATATTCCGCCTTTATGGTTGAATTAGCAATGGTATCTTACTTGGAACTCTTTCATCCCACCATGCCACCATTGACATAAAATATGAATTCAAAAGTGGATTTTAGGTTATCTACATCAAATTGGAAACTAGAATCTAAAAATCCCTTAAGTTTCAATTCTCCATTGCTGTATACCAAAAACAAATCTTTAGTCTTTCTCAAGTACTAAGGATTGCTTTACCAAGATTAGATTGAAAGCGACTCATAACACTAAGAGTGTGCAACATTCGGCCTTATACATTAAATGGCATACAATATGTTCCCAATAGTAGGCCCATAAGGTATGTGGGACATTTTTGTCTTTTTTCCACTTTCTTGGGGGCCATGGACTTGGAGAGACAAAGATCGTGGCCCATTGGGATGAATTCCTTCTTGGATTTTTTTATACTAAACCTCTTTAATATCTTATTAATATATGGGGTTTGGAAAAGCCCCAGTATCCTCCTCTATCTATCTCTACAAATAGATATTCATAATACGTAGGATGCTTTTCCTAAATCCTTCATATAGAATTGTGTAGATAACTATGGTTTAGTACACTCTAACATTCCTTTCTCATTTTTAATGAGAAGAATGTTATCGGCGTAAAGCACAATAAACTGTATACTACTCCTATTAGCCTTTTTGCACACACAAGATTTGTACACATTTTTCACAAAGCCAAATGATTTAACTATCTTATCAAAACATATGTTCCAACTTCAAGATGCTTGTTTGAGTCCATAAATAGATCTCTTGAGTTTGAAAACCATTTGCTCACTCTCTTTGGATGTAAAACTTTGTGGTTTCTCCATGTAGATATCTTTTTCAATGTTTTCATTGAGGAAAGTGGTTTTCACATCCATTTTTCATATATCATAGTCATAATATATGACTTTGGCAAGTAAAATTCGAATGGACTTAAGCATAGCAATCAATGAAAAAGTTTCGTTAAAACTAATATCGAGTCTTTGAGTATAACCTTTTGTCACTAGTCATGCCTTAAAGGTTATTACCTTTCTATTGACTCTTAGCTTTTGCTTATAAATCCATTTGCAACCAATGGGTATATTATATCCTTTGGTAGATCTATCAAAGTCCATACTTTGTTGGAGTATATGGAGTTTATTTTAGATTTCATGGCATCAAGCTAATGTCCTGAGTATAGATCCAACATAGCTTCCTTATAGGTTTTCATATCACTATCTGATTGGCCTACCTCATGAAGGAATTCAAACTTTTCAGGTTGCTTCTTGATTTGGTCTGATCTTTTTAAGGGTTGTGTGTAGGGCTTTTTTTCTTGTTTCCATCGCTTGTGGAATTTGATGATCATCTTAAATTTTATCAAGCTCAACAACAACGCCATTTATATCTAATAGAAATTACTTTTTCAAAAAATAGATGTTCCTTGAAACAAACACTTTTTGTTTTGAGGGATCATAGAAGTAATAACCCAAAGACTCTCTTAAGTATCTTATAAATTTGCACAAGATGGATCTACTATCCAATTTGTCTCCCACTAGCTGCTTGATGTAAGTGGAAGAGCCCTAAACTCTCAAGAAAGAGTAGTGAGATGCTTTGTCATACCATATCTCATTTGTCCTTTTTGGTACCAACTTTGAGGGTGCCATATTAAGTAGCTTTACTGTCATATCCAAAGCATATCTCGAAAAGGATATAGGCACATTAGTAAAGCTCATCATAGAGCATACTATGTCTAATAAGGTAATTTTCTCCTTTCGACTACTCTATTGTGTTGGGGTATGTTGAGTAAAGTCCATTAAGAGAGAATCCCATTTTTTTTTCTAATAATCTAAGAATTCAGTATATAAGTATCCTTCCCCTTGATATGATCAAAGAGCTTTAATACGAAGTCTTTTTTGTTTCTCTACTTCATTCCTATACTCTTTGAACATTTCAAAAGCTTCAGACTTGTACTTTATAAGACAGGCATGTCTGAATCGAGTATGATCACCAGTGAAGGTAATGAAGTAAGAATAGTCTCATCTCACACTAACTCTTAATAGGCCACAAATATCTATATAGATCAAATTCAAAGGACTTGTGGCTCACTTTGTTTGTCCCACAAAAGGATCATTGGTCATTTTTTCCTTTAAACAACACTCACAAGTAAGAAGATCCTCAATGCCACTAACATTTGGTGCTTCGAAAGCCTCTAACTTGGTTATCCTATTTTTAGAAATATGTCCAAGTCTTGTAGGCCATAAGATGGCATCTTCTTGGTTATCTAATTTTCTTTTACTTGATTGAATTTACATTAATGAAGGTTGAGAATCTAGTATGTACAATCTATTGTTTAATGTACCTCATGCAATTAAAGAAACATTGTTTAATACTTTCAACATCCAATTAGATATAGAAAAATCATATCCTTCATTATCTAAAATGGGAATAGAAATAATATTCATTATGAGATTGGGTGCATTGAAATAAAGATCAAGTACAAATGCAAACATTTCCCAAGTCTAACTTGATTATGCCTTCAACCATGGCTGCAACCTTTACTCCATTTCCAAGATGGAGGATCATATCCCCTTCATTGAGACTCATTTTCTTTCCATCCCTTCTAACTAATTTCAAAGGTGAGAACCACATATGGTATTAAACACCTATGAGAAAGAATTTTTCGTCAAGTGCATTTCAAAGAAATACATGCCTTTCTCAAGTGTTGCAACCCAAGCTTTGCAATTCCTTTTCCAATGTCTTTTCTCACCATAATGGAAACAAGTAGCATTGGTTTTAGCCTCTTTCTTTTTCTTGATTTCTCCTGAACTCTTCAAAGGTTTCTTTTCCTTAGATAAAGAACATGTCTTCTTTCGACCTCCCTTTTTAAGGCCTCTAAAGCCCTTAGACTTGGCAGAGAAAGTAAACATAAGAGGCTTATCCTATTTCATAGTTGCCTCAATGGTCACCAACATGTTAACCAACTTGTTAATCATTACTTCTTGCTTAGACATATTAAAGTTCATAATAAATTGGTTGAATGAGCTAGGCAATGATTGAAGGATCAAATCTACGTAGAGCTCATTGTCCATGATTATGTCTAATTGACCTAACTTCTCAATGAGCCCGATTATCTTTAGCCCATGATTATGAACACTTGTGCCTTCATTCATTCTTGACCTAAAAAGACCCCTAGACAAAGTGAACCTTTCATATATAATTTGAACATCACACAACTCATATTTGTGTGTATAGATCTCATGAGCATGTTTCATGTGCTCGTAAGACTTTTGAAGCTCATTAGTCATAATTGCCATCATGATACATGGTTTGTAGATCATCATCCACAAACTTCGTGAACAATTCATCTACTTCATTGGTGGCATCATCGCCAATGGTGTCTGGCGAACATTAATCAGGGACATAGGTCATCTTTTTGGAATCTAGAATAATCATAGTTTCTCAATCAATTATGAAAGTTCAGCCCAATTAGCTTATTAGTTTCCAAAATAACATAAAGTGGATTTTTAGCCATTTTGAGTTTGAGATTTCAAAAATCTACAAAAGGCGAAAGAAGAGTATAATCATGTGATTGAATACTGATATTAAAAAATATGTTCATGATCTTTCAAGCATGTTTTTCTCTTATTATTTTATCGAATCTTTCACCCCCCCAGAAAAAGTTGGAAATCTCATTTTCTAGTGAGAATCAAGGCTATAAGGACTTGTAAGTGAACCCTCATGATGAGTGCATCCACAAACAATCCAAAGTAAGTAATTTTTTCTAAATGCATCTCTATACAATCCTTAATATAGTTTGCTTTACTTTTCATGTAGATCCCCTTGATGGACGACCTCTACATTACTACGTGCTAAGTCGGACCTACCAATCAAACTTTCATTTGAGACCTCTTCAAGTCATGCCACTTGATGTGAGCCACACAAGGGAAGCACCAAATTAAGGGTGCATCATATGCTAGGTATATGATTATAGCTTTCTAACTAAGTGTGACCCCTGTGATAAATGCATCATACAAAGATAGTAGTATCATCATGTCATATACTATTAGTAGAAGGTATGGATTAATTAAAACTCCTTTTAATTTGTATCCATGTTGACTTGATATTTGAATACACTTAGACTTTCTAAGTGGAGGAATTTTCTTGCTTGCAAAGATCTCATCAATTTTATCTTCTTATTTAGGTTTTTTATATCCTAAACATGTATCTCATACATCAATAGGATATGGAAAGCATAAATAAGTAAATACGCTTAGCTTGCTCCTAGGGTGGGATGATCATGAGCCTTAACCAAGTGATGCACTTAGAGTTATAGGTGTGCTATTTAGTTGATTTTAAATGGGTTGATCAAACTTAGCTATTACATGAGTGTATCCTTATACATTCATGGGTCTTCAAAGCTCCATTGGTCTTCTTTGCTCTTTACAACATTTATAAGAAAAAGAAATCCTCACTCTTAGTAATTCTACTCTTATAACTTTACAAGGTAGAATTAAGAGGCATGCAAGCCCCAATTTAATACAACCCTTTTCAACAATTTGAAACAAAAAAAAATCAATGTTAAAGGCTCATGATCATTTTCATTCATTCATTCATTATTCATTCAACACTTAAATGAACAATAAATAAGCCAAAACTTGACATTCAATTCTAACAATTAAGTGCTTATCTCATGAACAATTAATTGATCAACTAAGAACAAGCATAACAATTATGCCTCATTATTGAGGACTAACTTTAAGAAGATTCTAAAAGCAATCAAATATGTCAAACATAATTTTAAAAACATGCACAACACTTTTGCATCTATTTTGTGGGATTTAGAACACTTTTGGAAACTTAAGGAACACAAAAATAGGCTAAAAACTCATCCCTCCCTAAACTTGTTGCTACTACTCAGGCTTGGCAGCAAGTGCGCTCCTAGCGTGCCAATTGCCCTGCCATGGCATGACAACACTTATGTTTTGGGGTTAGGACCGAGTTAAATCATTTTTTTCTCGACCTTTGTGCACCAAATATTTTAGGATACCTCCAAAACAACAAATCACACATTATAGATGAATTTTTAAATTTAAAACACCTTTTAAAAATTAAAATTCAAGTGATCAAACATGCTTCAAAAATCAAGTTTAAGTAAGAATCTCTATTCTCTAAAAATCTCCAATCAAATTGGATAAAAAAAAACCAAAACACATTAAGGCCAAAATTAAAATGCTATATCAATGTATAACATCAACTAATGCTAAATCAACATTCAATATTAGCAATTATAAATTAAAACATACCAATCATATAAATTAACACTTAATACACATATTAGCATGATTTCAATTCATCAAGAAAAGGAGCCACAAGCATCATCATCCAAATACTGCAATCCATAAATTGAATAAAGTATTTGGAGATCTTGATCAATCCATCACATGAACTAATCAATCAAAAATCTAAATCAAAGCATGAAATTAGGCTTCGATATCACTTGAAGTCAAGTGTAGTACTATGATCCAATAATAAAATCATAAGAAGGCTAAATTAAGTTGGCTACACTCAAAACCAAGGATCTAATCATGCTTTAGATTCAAATTTGGATAAAGAAATACCTAGAATGCTCAAAATCCAAGGAAAAGAGAGAACTTTTCAACACTTGAAGGCTGTCTTCCAGTGGTACAACAACAAGATGGCAACAATTGCCTCACCAAATTAACTCGAAATTGGCTAAAATTTGGACACAAGATCACCAACACCTTGATGAAGATCCAATAGAAAATCTAGCCAAAAATGAAACTCAAAATTCATTCTAGAAATGCCTCCAATGGAGGCTATGATGGATCTCCAAAAACCAAGCACTCCAAATGTCTTGCTAATAATGTGATGATCCACACACCAATGGACAATTCAAATTTCTTCAGTGTTAACTGAAAAATAAAGGATAAATGAGCAAGGATGAAGGTTGAATTTAGAGAGAGGAATAGGTGAAGAAAGTGTGAAGCCTCAACTCATGAGAGAATAACAAAATTGAAGCAAAAAGTGAATCTAACAATTAGATCTAGATTTTGCCAACTTAGCTTTTTAGTGGCTGGCCACTCTATATCTATATATAGAGGGAGGGTAGGTGTGATGCTAGTTGGCATCACACCTCCCATGAGGTGCCATTTGAGCAAGCAAGTTGCACGTGAAATTACATTTTACTTGTTTTTAAATTTCATTTGGAATCTTCATTTCATCTCATGAGATATCATCTAAATAAATCTGAATGCACTCTAAATGAACTCTTTAATTTTGAATTTCCCTCCAAATTAATTCCTCAAATTAATTAAATTAAACCCTTAATTTAATTAATCAATCTTGACTTAACTTTTTAAGTCAATTAGCTTAACTCTTTAAGCTAGAATATGTTGATTTAACTCCTTAAGTTAACTTGACCAATCGATAGTCATGTGGCACCAATTAAATTAACTCCTTAATTTAATTGGTCTTATTTAACTCCTTAAATTATTTAGATAAATTTAACAATTAAATTGATCAAGCCAAAATGACAAAAAAATTGTGCCAATCGTTTCACTCTGTAAAATTGGTCAAGCTGAAATATTTCTAACTCTTAGAAAATTCCCTTCATCAAGTAGGATTTTCAATTAGCTTTTGTGTGTGACCCATTAGATTCTACCATTCATTAGATATGGGCTCACAACTTTTGTGACTTATTGAATATCGAAATATTCACATTAGTTTAAACTCTTTTAAATTAATGACTCAATTTAATTAATCTCCATTAATTGAAGAGTACTTAATCTCCATGGTTGATATCTAACCTCAAGCCCACAGAGTCCAACTAATTTGTTGAAATGAATGCTGTTGGAGAACCATTCTAGCTCTATGCTTACTATGTAAATACGGTTCTTTTGTCTTCTATCTCCTGAAAGAAGCCTAAGGCAAGATATTTGTTGGCTCTCTAATAGCCTCGATACTATGTTTTTATTCCTAATATTCAATTCTAATTTATGACCTCATCTTTGGAAAACTTCTTTTCAAAATTTTCATACTGTCGTGCGCAATGACTGCTTGAAATCGATCATTATAGAATACATAGAAGATGCACTCACCTTTCACAATAATGAGGAGTTAAATCCTATCTTGAATCTCACAAACCTATATGTCTATATAGCTCATACCCAAGCTCAACCTGAAAGATCCGTGAAGTGGTCAAGGAAGAGTCAAAGTATCATGACATAAACACAAGATTACCATAGATCCTCAGGTCAAAAGACTAATTATATGCACTAGTATAAGCTGGAGAACTTGCTACTATAGCTATCTAGTAGATTCTTTAGGTGAGTCTTCAGTAAACTTGTTTTCTAACAAAAACCTACTAACATGGATCCATGTCTCACATGGTTTGATCATGAAATAGAGCAATATCTAGCTATTAGATTTATGCATCGCTAGTGCAAGTCTATGAATCTTAGATACACTGTCTTCATCACCGAGTGCGTGGTCAAGTTCAGTAATCTTGTGTGATCTAAAGGCTTTAACCAAATAGTAATGTAAGCATAAGGTGAAGATGGACATTTGCAGTGAATATCATTTAATCAAGATTGTATCAAAAATAAAATAGTTTACATGCTAATCTAATTGGTTGTGGGGCATTATTCTAATAATAATATCACATTCTTCATGGCCTCGAGGTTGCAAATGAAGGGTAAAAAGAAGAGATCCTTTATGGAGACCAACAATGACCAAATCAGATAACTTCTATAATCGCCTACCTTACGGAATGCACCATGTTAAAAGAGGTAAAAAAAAGTAAGATTGGCAAAGATAAGACCTGTGTGATTCAAGTTGTTAAATGGAGAACTATAAAAGAGAGAGTATTCTCTCCTATACCTCAAGTACTCAAATTTCTAGAGAGCGACTTAAGCACTATTAGAGATATATGAAGAAATGTACAAAAAATATTTCAAATTAAAGATCCTCATAGGAAAGATCTTAAGATAATGGTATTCCTAGCAATGTCAAGAGTAACCTACCTTATTGCATCAACCTGCAACACCTCTATAGCTACTAAAAAGATAATGATCTTTCACATAATAAGGTATGGACAATTGGGCCTTTTCTATATGCCGTAAGTCAAAAGGAATACTTGGTAATGGTGGACTATTTCAACAAATTAGTTGAAAGCAAAACCCGAAACCAAGATTACTGAAAATAAGGTATTGAACTTCTTTTAAACAACATCATCTACAAATTAAAAGTCCCAAGATCACTCATGAAAGATAATAGCACCTAATTCTAAAGAGCATGGCTTAGGGAGTGGTATCTGGAGCTATCCATCAAGTAATTTTTCATATCCATTGGTAGCTCATAAGTTAATGTGCTGGCAAAGATAAGTAATGAATGCCCTATCCTTTATTATTTAGATAATAAAGATGAGCATGGGAAATGGAAAAGGACCATTGGATGGTTAACGCCCAAGAATACTATGGGTCTATTAAACTACACCTCAAGTTATTACTAAAGAGTCACTCTTTGACCCGATCTATAACATGAAAGTGATAGTCATTGCCAAAGTTAATAAGGAGGCATAAAGAATTAATGCTTATCAATTTAATTGTAATATAAAAGGCCTTTAATAAGACCTTGACCTTGTGGTGGAGGTATCAGAGAAAGTTATTGTAAAGGCCTAAATATATAGAGCTAGAATGGTAAAATATATAACTCGTGTATTGAACCTCGAGACTTACAAGTAGGACACCAAGTGATGAGAACGACAAAGAACTCTGGACCAAATAGGAAGTTAAATCTCAAGTGAGAAAAACTTTAATTGGTCATAAAGATCATGAAAATTGGACACTACAAGTTATATCACCCATATTAGAAGTTAGTTCCATGCACGTAAGATATAGTAAATCTTTAAAAAGAAAAAATAATTATAACTCATTTTAATGGGTTTGTATTTTAGGTTCCTTTTTTCCATTTTAATTGTACCTCGCTCTAGAAGCAAACATGTTAATAAAATATAACTCTTTTTTTCTCAATAAATTATCTTACTTCACCCACCTGCTATGGATGCCAAAGAGGCCTCAATAGATGTCATTGATGAATATCCCTAGGTACAGTACTATCATAATAGAGGATAATAAAACTTATTCACCATGGATGCTAAAGACATCTTGAGAGATTGGTGACCAAGAACCTTAAACCCTATGCTACTAAACAAAAGGTCAATAATATTAACTATAAATTAACAAAATATAGAATAAAAAAATTCTAAGGCAATCTAAGTGAAAACCATTATTATATTCAACTCAACTTCTTATTATGAGAATGAAAAAGCTTTTTAAAACCTCTGACATATTGCCATAAAGAGAAATAACAGTAAAAGGGAAAACAACTCCCTTAATGCTATGTCAAAGGAGAACCAAAAGAAAATTAAGCCTCTACTGAGGGCTACTAGGCTTTGTCTTCAAGCTACCTCACAGCTATCATGTTGACCTCGCTAGTCTTAACTCTAACAGAATCTCTATCTATATCTTCAATGCGATTACCTTTAAACTGAATCTCCACATCAAGTTATGGAAAAAAAGGAAATTAACATCATAAAATATTCCCCCAAAAAATGCTTAGATTCACACAAGCTATGATGAAAAAATACACATAGCTTGGTCATATATATCTTTGGGATAATATAAGACAACAACTTCCAATATAGGAAATGGTAGAAACAATTGAGCCACCAAGGCCTTGTTTGCATCAGATTCAAGAAACTTTCTTTGCTAGAAACTGCATGAATCTACTTCTTTTGTGATTCTTGTGTCTCTCTTTGCCTTCTCATATATTGGAGCGGTTTATCTCTTCTTAGATAAGAAAATTTGAGCTCATGTAGCCTCATAGACTTCTCAAAGTTAATTGCCTTATCCTATTGATGAATTTTCTATTTTTGAAATTGGAATTAAAAATAAGAAGTTGCAAGCAAACATGAGTGAACAGACAAGAAATATAAATAGAAAGACAAAGGATGAACAATAAGAAAATACTAGTAGTAGATCTACCCTGACCACAGAGCTAGCTATGAGCTCATTAAATTGTTCAATACCTAAAGAGATAGAGTTATTTTGATCATTTACTTTGATGGCTAACCTTAACAAACTCTCAACAGTATCCCAAAAATATTTAGTGCCCAACTTCTGGTGCAAGATGGAGAAGAAAAATCCATGCCCTAAATCCAGAGTACACTGCAAAAATTTTGATCTTTTTGACGAAAATTTTTGACTAAGTACAATAGTAAAAAAAATTTAATGTACTTATGGCGGATTTCTGACAAAATAGACAAATGCCAAAAATTCACCATAATTTTAATGGAGTTTCGATGGAGTATTCGTTAGACACATTTCCTAATGATCTTTCTGACAAATTTTCTATTAGAAAATCTAAAAACAATTATTTAATATTAAAGGCTTTACTGACTGAGGGAACTTTGTGATGCAAATTCCATTCGAAAATCCTTCAAAAAATTAAAATTTTTAGTTGCTCAGAACCTTTTTTCTCTTCCCTTTTTCCTTCCCTTCCTCATCTCCTCCATCTTTATCTCCTTCCCTCTCCTTCTTGAAGCCACCATCAAATAGGGTACTACTACCTACTAGCATGCCTACCATTGGTTTATTTTGTTTAATTAGGTTATATTTTCATATATGCATTATGCATATGTGTGTTTGTATTTATATATATGTTATGTAAATGTATGTGTGTGTTTATAGATATGTATATAAATGTATGTATGTGTTGAAAATATTTAAAAATTAATTACGTTTTTAATATAAATCATGTGAAGGTTTTAATTTGTAGATTTAGTTTCTAGTGTTTTATGTATAGGTATTTATAAATATTGAATATAATTGATACATTGTGGTTTAAAATTTTAATTTTGTGGTGATTATATACTAACTTAGGGTTTACGTTTGCTTTTATTGTTTTATTTCATTAATATGTGTTTAGGGTTTTAGATGTTAACATTTTAGGGTTTTATTTGTTTAACTTAGTGCTTGTTAAATTTACCAATTGATTAGTAAGTTTATGTATCTTAATGTTAGTACATGATTAAATAACTATTTAATATTAATTTGAATTCTTGTTAGTTAGTATGTGTTACTTAAATTATATTTGTTAATTATCACATCATTTAGGAAGTATGATACAATATATATGTAGTTGCATGTAATTAATATTTTATGCTTAGAAAGTTTTTATTGAATTAATTTACAATTCTTCTTTTTAATTATAATTTACAGGTAGTTTAGTTGTTGATATCCATCGCTTTTGTATATTTGCTTCCCTTAGGTGTTTATATTCTACATATTTTAATAAGGTAAGCGTGTTTTTCTCTTATGCATATAGATTACTCTTATAGAAATTTTATGTCTTTATGATCAATGGCAATCATGTGCTAAGTTTAGAAAAGAATTGGGGGTTTAAGTTGGAGGGTGGGCTTTGGGGGAAGGGGTGGAGCCTTCTCTTTTGTTGCTATTAGATTATTGTTTGCTTGCATGTATGTGTATTGAGTAATAAGGTGTTGTGATATTAAATGATTTTTTTACCATATTTTGTGATATAAGTTTAAATATATCTGACTAGTAATAAAGTATTACAATCTTTAATTTCCACTTGTAATATAAAATGAACTAATCCTTTAATTAAAATTTTCTAACTATGTAGATGGATAGTATTCGTCCACATAGGATAGGTTGTATCTTGGTCATGCTGGAACTAAGTAGGAATTTATGGATAGGGTTTAGAAATTTTTTAATTATGCACGTTGTTTGCCTCAGTGTGCGAGAGTTGCATTAGGTGCCCTTACAAATGGTGTCAAATGAAATGTCGATTGTTTAAACCTAATGAAATTAGGATACACCTGTATATGGTATAGTTTCAGAAAAATTACTATTACCAGACAAACCATAGACATAGATTCTTACATGCAAATAAATAATTATATATTTGATTATGGCGTATCAACTAATGGTCAACAAGATCAATATTTTGGTGGTGAGCTGCATAGATGCACAAAATAGTATATGATACAACTAGGATTATTTGGGGGTATGAAGGTGCACCATTTCAATCTGACAGTGGTGAAAAACTTAATGAAGATGCTTAAAGGCTTTATAACTTAGTATTTGAGTATAACTAGCCATTGTGGGATGGATGTGAAATGCACTCTCATTTATCCATGGCTTTGAGAATGCTGAGTATTAAGAGTGACTACAATCTGTCTCATATTGCCATAGATGATGTGTTGTAATTAATGTTTGAGGCCATACCACAAGGGAGTAATGTACCTACTAATTATTATGAGACATGAAAGCTAGTTAGTAGGCTCAGCTTGGTGACCAAAAAATATTAATTATTGTGTGAACATATGCATGTTGTATTACAAAGAAAATACAAATGACGACCAATATAAGTTTTGTGGAGCACTTAGGTACAAATCTCGGGATCAAACAAAGGGTAAAAGAAAGCTCTAAGATGTGCCTGTGAAAAAAATGCACTATTTAACTCTAATTCTTGGGTTGCTGGGGTTATATGCATCGATGAGTTCAGTACCTCACATAACATAGCATCATGAGAATTGTCAAGCAAATGGAGTCATGTATCAGCCATCAAATGGGAATGCTGGGAAACAATTCGATCTAATGCATATTAACTTTGCAAGTGACCCTAAAAATGTGAGTCTTTGTTTGTGTGTTGATGGATCTACACTTTTCACTCAATCTGCATCACCATATGCATGCTGACCTATCATAGTAACACTATATAATTTGCCTCCTAAAATGTGTATGACATTGCCATATATGTTTTGACATGCATCATTCCCAAGCTAAGAAATCCAAAAGCCATGATAAATTTCTACTTTTAGCTTTTAATTGACTAATTGAATGAGCATTGGACATTAGGTGTTCTCACTTATGATGCTACCATGAAGTAAAATTTTATCATGAGAGTTGCTTTGCTGTGGATAATAAATGTGGTATGTTGTCCAAGTAGATGACAATAGGTGGATTAGCTTGCCCATACTATATAGAACACTCAAAAGTATTCTCTGTGAAAAATGGTCAAAAAATTGTTGGTTTGACTACCATCGACAGTTTTTAGATCATGATCATCCATTTAGGAGAAACACTATCAGTTTCTTAAAGAATCAAGTTGAGAAAGGTCTTCCTGCTCCATTGCTGAATAAAGAGCAATTATGAGATCTAGTATGGGGTTTGTCCAAGATTACTTAATGTGGTAATGCTTTTAGAATCTTGGGGTATGGTGTGCTGCACAATTAGACCAAGCAGAGCACAGTTTGGGAATTGCCTTATTAATTTAGATGTCTTACACAGAGAGAAGAATATGTTTAACAAAATCTTTAACACTGTTATGGACATTAAGGGAAAAACTAAAGACAATGTTAAGGCTTGCTTAGACTTGAATTTTTATTGTAGGAGGCGTGAGCTCGAGTTAATTCTAAAGAGAAGTGGGGTAGTGAGACAAGCTATACTTAAGTATGTCTTAACACCCAAGTAAGGAAAAACGTATATAAATGGGTCAAGTTATTATGAGTGCCTAATGGACATTCTTCTAATGTAGGTTGGCGTGTTGACATGTATAGGCATAACATCTATGAATAGAAGGGCCATGATTGTCGCATCTTCATGAAGTAATTATTACCAATTATATTCAAAGAATTGTTAGACTATATATAGAAGCTTTTGGCCAAACTTATTAAGTTTTTCAAGGTCTTATGCTCTACAACTTTAAGGTATAATGACTTGGATGGAATAGAGAAAAATATTTCTGTTATTCCGTGCAAGTTAGGATGGAGTTTTCCTCCAACATTTTTTGGTTGCATAGAGCATCTACTGAACCATTTAATAGAAGAGGCAAGAAATGGAAGACAAGTGCTATATTGATGGATGTAACCATTTGAGAGGTAAATTACATATTATTTTTATTTAGATGCTAAATTATTGAAGTTGTTAAATACTTTTGAACATAGAACTTTAAATTATTATTTGTATTATAATTAAGGAGCTTGGTAAACTCCAAAAAACTATGAAGCAAAAGGCATAAGTAGAGGGGTCTATCTGTCAGGTATTTATTTGCAGAGAGACATCTAACTTTTGCTCATATTACTTCAAATCCCATGTTCGTTCTTTGAGGACAAGTGTAGGCTAAAATGATGATGGTGAAAATGATGATTCTCCACCTACGTTATCTATTTTCAGTCAGGTTGATCATGCCTCTGGTGCCTACATGATTAGGTACTTAAGCAATGCCAAGCTTAGAGCTCCAGCACTACATGTGTTGCTTAACTATGAAGAGGTCATGTAGTTATTTTGCAGACTACTTTAAGATTGGGAATGCAAATGTCAATGCGAGGATTCAAAATGAATTTGCCTATTGATTTAAGTCCTATGTGAGTATGTTTATTTTATTTCATTATACATGACTTGAGCAATGATATAAATTTGTCAAAAAAAACTTTATCAGAACTAACACTTTCTGTGATGAATAATAGATCCATGACCCAAGTAATAGAATAACATATTCATTATTGCATAACTTGGTTTGGGGTCCTAATAGACAAGTGTGAACATAGCCTAAATACTTTGTGAATGGATTTAAATTCCACTTAGATGTATGATGTCTGGAAAAAAATAATGAATAATGGTGTATGGGTAAAGGTAGCCGATGGTGTTTGTGGTGATGATGACTATTACGGGATATTAAAGGAGTTGTTTGAGTTAGAATACTTGAGAGAACCTATAACGAAGGTGGTTTTGCTCTGTTGCAAGTGGTTTAATCTAACTCCTATGAGAGAAACTTGTATAATGCATTCAAAAAATATCATATTGTTGATGTTAGGGAAAGGGATATATAGAAAGTATGACCCATTTATAATTTGCTCAACAAGTATGGCAAGTTTATTATGTTCCATATCCCAGAAGAATTAGGGATATGGTCAATTGGTTAGCTATTATAAAAATAAAGGCTAAAGATATAGTTGAAATTGAAGATTCATTAGGAGTTGCTTATTAGAATTATTGAGGTATATATTGTTGAACACCATAGATCTCGACCAAAGAGAATGTTTTTGAGTAGTTACTTGGTGTATTTCGATTGGAGAGAAGGGTAGATTGGAACATACAACCAAGTAGTGCATGTTAGGCTAACCAAAAAGGTCCTTGACTAAAATTCTTCGATGATTAAGTCAGTTACTCAACTTGAAATGTAAGAAAAAGAGTAGAATAATAGCTTAGTTTTAGATGGATCTCTTACTATTTTACTAAGATGATTGAGTATATATAGCGTACACTTTAGAGTGAAAAGATGAAATTTGCTTTGATGGGTTTCTCGCACAATTTCCACAAGTAAGTGCAGCACTGGTTATTTCGACCGTAGCCCATGCTTTATGACTGTTGACTGTACTGATCATTAAGTTGAATAGAGGGAGAGAATGTGCTATCATTAATATGGATATGACAGCATTAATGGCAGAGGTGACATATCAATAAATGCAGATGATAAGTGGTTAAAGAGCCTTTATTGCATCGAATGAGGCGGTGTAGACCACCATCATTAGTCACTAAGCACCTAGTTCTACTAAAATCAAGGTCGAGGTCAACATGGTCGACCTCTATAGTTGAATAACAGCTATGGCTTCAACTTTTTGGACACAGTTAGGCTTAACTTCGACAAGGCCCAATAAATCTAGTTGATGACAGGGAATACATTTTGACCTCATGGTTGTACTTGGGCATGGTCGCAAATAGGCCCAATAAGCTTATTGAGCCTCAAGAGTCCTAATGGGCTAGTCTCATATCATGAGTCTTCCTTACTCTAAGGTTCGACCCTAAAACGGTCAGAGTTTGGAGCGGCTTTCCATAATTCATGACAAGAAAATGTGCTTGTAGAAAAGGTGATTTTAAATCTCGATGAGAGATATGTTAGTAGGAATTGCTATTGATGGTTACACAAAGTTTGATATGCAGAAATCAATGGTTATACATTAATAAACCAATTGCTAATTACTTTAGCCTATTAGCATTCCAGAACGTCTATAAATATCGATTTTTCATCATTTATTTTTACTTGTACCGCAACATATTTGAGGTTGAGAAGAAAGAATTCTGGTTGAACTTTTGACTTTCGTATGTCCTTGCAAGCAAAGTTTTTGTAAGTTTCATTGTTATATCCTTAGCTTTGTGAAGCATTAATATTTTATAATGTCTAGTTCTAATTTTGACTCTAAGGCTACCCAATTTATCTCAAATTACAAGGTTGAGTTGAGTGAAACTTTGGGTGAGGAGTCAAGTAGTCCATATGATCGGGAAATGGTTATAGATGGGAGAGATAAGGGCACGGGGCCCTCTAATCCTATGATTGAGGATATAAATGAAGCTGGGTATTTAGGTTAAGATAGGGAAGAGGAAGAAATTGATATGGCATAGGCATCTGGGTTAAGGGGTTGATTGTTTATGATGAGCCATTATAGTGATATTGTGTTGACGGTTTCATCAAACGACCTGGTGTTGATACGAGGGAAATATCACCTTCCAAATGGGTTTGAATTGAAAAAACCTAGAGCATTCGATAGGATGCATACCTCTCCAGATAGCTATTTCACTATTTTTGAGGATGCCGTGAAATATGGTTTGAGGTTTCCATTAGTCGACTCGATAGTCAACCTATTAAGGGGTCTACTAGTTTACATAACTTAGCTTCTTCCCAATTGATTTGCCTTTATGTACAATTTTGTTGTGTTAATGGGTATTATCGAGAAGGCACCTATATGGGCTAATTTTAGCTACCTTTTTCATTTACTAATGTCATGGAAGTTTGGATCAATTATGGAGTTAGGTTTTTACTATCTGACCACACGACCTCATAGGAAATGTTTTAGAGCTCTCTCATCATCACACAACTAAAAATAGAAGAAATGGTATTTCTATGTTCGGCCTGTCACTAGGGTCAAATTCCATATCCCAAAAGGATGGATAAAGGGTGAGGTTGAGTTGGATGTCACTAAGAATCCCTCATGGAGCCATGTTTTCATTTGAGATTTACTCAAATATGGTGAGATGGTTACCTTGGTGTTCATACGAGAGAGGAACTTTGTTCTAGCGCGGTTGTTTACTGCCACATTGAGGCTATCTCAAGTGCACGATTAGAAAAAGACTAACCCCTCAAATAATATTAAACACCACTTTCTTTGGCTATTTTTTTAATAAGATATTTCTTTTCTTTTAGGTCAACCAATTATGAACCAAGTGCAGCAGATCACAATGAGAGAGCAACAAAAAGTGCAATAGCACAAGGAAGTAGTGGCTATCTATTGAGTAGCATAAAGTGCCACATTGGGCATTGTGGTCACACAAGCTGTCCATGAGGCCCCAACCCCAATTGCATAAAGTGGAAGGGTCACTAGTAGCTCTCCTTAGCTAAAGAAAAAGACTGTGGATGTTGCGGCCAAAGCCACTGTGAAAAAGGCATCGATCAAAAAAGAAAAAATAACAAATAGATGAAGCATATGCCCTTCTACCTCCCAACTAATTGTGCAACCTTCCTACATTCCCAGAGCCCTAATTTAGAGAGAAAGTAGGGGTGTCAAATAGCATGACCATAATGAGTGTAGAGGCAATGTCGATGATGCCATTGGCTGTGTTGATAGCTGGGTTATTCAAAAGGGTCTTGGTCGAAATGCATAATCATGAGCAACTAGCCGTATTGAAAGCTTTCGCATACCATGTTAACATGGTAAGAGTTGATCTTTTTTGTTTTATTTTGATTGAAATGTAAATTAGCAAAGTGATAAATTATTCCATTTTGTAGGTCGAATAATAGGGGTATAACCTCTATCATCGATTCGAGATCTGTGAGACCAACTGGTTGGGATTAGAAAAAAATATGCCCGATTGGAAAAGGAGCAAAATGATTTGCTAAAGATAGAAGTTCAATCATTAAAGTCGAGATTGGTTGAGCTAACAAAATAGTTGGAGGAAAAGGATGCTGAACTATTGGCTGCAATGGAAGGTAGGAGTCAGGTCGAGGAATAGCTAAAGAAAACAATCTCGATCATCCAGGAGGCTTCTAACGTGGGTTGAGTGCATGGATATGGCAGCATAATAAAGTATGCTCTCTCGGAGTTTTTCAAAGTGTTGCCTGGGATCTGCAAAGAGGTGGTTCAGCAATTCATGCTCGCATTAGCTTTCACAGAGGCAAGTATTACTTTCAACATGGATGATGCATAAGAGGCATTTGACCTCATGGTGAAATAGTTGGAATTTATTGGCTATGAGTTTAGCTTTGAGGATAAGGTGAGGCTCGACGTGAATAAAGATAAAAAGCTTCAGGCCTTTGATGTAAACATTCCAGTCGATAGCAGTACCATGATTTCTCCTCCTCTCCCATGTGTTATGGCAGTAAGTGAAGAGTTTGGTTTTATGGGAGAGTTTCCTTTGGAGATTAAAAATAATGAAGTAGACGTGCTAAGCTTTTTCTTGATGAAAGGTTGAGTATTTTTAATAGAGGAGTTGGGTCCTTCCTAACCAGCAGGGCCTAGTTAGCATAGAATTGTAAAGCAAGAGGTTAAAAGCCTACTTTGAGCAGTCAAATGGAATCCATAGAAGAACTTTTTAAGGTTGTGGATGAGGTTGCTGCTAAAGCAGTTACTCGACAAAGTGAGGCTACTAGGTTGAGCTAGGCTATTTTCCTTTGGTTATTTCATTTTTCTTTTCTCTCTTTATATATATGTGTGTGCCTTATGGGCTTTGCGAACAATGTTTATCCGATGATGTATTGGGTTGCTTTAGGCCCCTCTTTTGTGTCAACTATAGAGTCGATTTGATAATTTCTTAATAATTAAAGTGAGCATGGTTTGATGACTGTATGGTCAACATAGGTATTAAATAATAGCCAAACTAAATAATGATAATTAAATAACTGTGTGGTTGCATTATTTTTAATGTTTACAAGCTTTTATCATGACCTTGTAGCCGTATTATTTTTAATATTTCAACTATGGAGTCGATTTGATAATTTCTTAATAATCAAAGCAAACATGGTTTGATGACTGTATGGTCAACGTAGGCATTAAATGATAGCCAAACTACATAATGATAATTAAATAACTGTATGGTCACTAGACCCATTATTTGTAAGTCTTGCAACTACGAGGTCAGCTCAATTGCTTTTGTCGACCTTGTTAAGGAAGGTCAAAGTTGCACAACTATGAGTCGGCATAATTGATATTTAGCGGATCACATGACTACTAGGTCAATTTGATCATACTTGACATTTAAAATAAATAGGTGTGAATCGGGCGACTATGGGGTTGCGTAATATCATTCATTAAGGCAACGTGCTCTTCGTACAATGTGGTCTATACATAGAATTTCCTAAGATTGATAGTGTTCCATGGTTTAGGCAATTCATTGCTTGATAGGTCAGCTAATCGTTATGAATTATGCTTTGCCCCCTTCACAATAGAGTAGGGGCTTTTCCATTTTGGGTTGAGCTTGCCTACATTATAAGAGACTTCAATTTTTTTCAAAATGAGGTCCCTTACTTTAAAGGACTTAGGCTTTACCCCTTTGTCATAATGTTTTGCCATGATGGCTCTATATCTTTGGATCTTGGTAAAAGCTTGCTAATGAAGCTCATCGATCAACTCCAAGTTGACCTCTCTTTCCACATTGTTCTTGATTGGGTTGTAGTATATAATCCAAGCTGTGTGTTGGATTAATTCAATGAGTACTATGCTTCTGAACCATACACCGAACTATAAGGGCTTTATCCTATGGCCATTCTCAGAGTGGTGTGGTAAGCCCACAACACACCTGGTAACTAATTTGCCCATCTTGTACTAGAACCTTCTGGTCTAGTTGTGATATAATTGAGTACGATCTTATTAGGGACTTCTGTTTAACCATTAGCTTATGGGTTTCCTACTTAAGTAAATTGCTGCCTAATCCTGAGGCTTTCACACCACTCTTTGGTCTGTTTGCTCTAGAATTGAGTGTTATTATCAAATATAAGGACCTTAGGAAAGCCAAAATGACAAATGATGTTTTTCCACAAAAAACTTCTGATTGCTGCATCTGTGATCTTGGGTACGGCTTTCACTTCAAACCACTCAGTGAAATACTTGACTGCTATATTCATGAATTTCTTTTACCCCATAGCCATTGGGAAGGATCTCACAATATTGACCTCCTACTTAGTATGAACTTGGCATGATTGACATTTTTTGGCAAACTTAATGGCATTTTTGACTAGGGTTGGCTAAAAATATACAATTTTGATAACTTTATGAGCTAATGATTGCCATCCCAAATGATTTTCACAAATGCCCGCATGAACCTCTTGTAAGACTTCATGCGCTTAGTCAAGAGTAAGACACCTTAGGGAAGGTTTGGAAATAGATCTTTTGTACAGTTGGTCAAATTCATCCAAAGCAAATTTGATGCCAATATCCTTAACTTTCAAGCTTGGGCATTTTTTGACTGTACCTTCCCATATTTGAGGTAAGCTTTAATTTCTTCAACCCAAGTTTGACTGGAGGCTTTCATTACAAATATATTACCTCATTAAGGATCAACTATGGTGGGTTCTGAGACTAAGAAGGCGATGGAACTGTCTCTAGAACCTTTGGATGTACTAGCAAATTTAGAAAGTGCATTCGCCTCTCGTTCTCTAACCTGGGTACCTGACTGAGTGTAAATTTCTTAAACTGTTGTTTTAACATCTTGACCATATTGAGATAGGCATTCATAGTTATATCTCTCGCTTCAAAATTACCTTCAAATTGTTCAACTACAAGTTGAGAATCAGTAACCACTATTAAGTTCTCAACCCCTCTGTCCAATGCTATCTTCATTCTGCTAATAAAAGCCCCGTACTCTGCTTCGTTATTGGTGATATGATAGTTTAATTTGATAGTGAAACCATATTCTTTTGCTTGGGGGGAGCATAATAATATCCTCGCTCCACTACCTAAGCTTGTGGTTGATTTATCCTTTTGCAAGGACTAGACTAATGACTCCAAGTTTTGGGTTGGTGGTTGGTCAATTTGCACCACCACGAAATCTGCTAGCACTTGGGCTTTTATAGCTACCAGCATTTGAAGCCCAAGGTCAAATTCTCCCAACTTAAGAGCCCATTGGGTCAATCTTCCTAAAGTATTTGGTTTGGAGAGTACTTGCTTCAAAGGTTGGTTCATCAAGATGATGATGGTATTGGACAAAAAAATAAGGCCTCAATTTTCTCGCTGCCATGACTAGTGTTAAAGTGAATTTTTCAATCTCCAAGTAATTATTTTTAGGTCTTTGCAAAATTTTGTTGATGTAATACATTGACCTGCTTGCTCCCTGTCGATTTGACACCAGGACTAAACTAACGGTGACTGCTGATATAGCTAAATACAAGTATAGAATTTCTCCAATTGCAAGTTTAGCCAGCATAGGAGGTCGAGAGAGGTACTTTTTGAGTTCGACCGGAGCCTGGTCATATTTTTTTGTCCATTGAAACTTCTTAGCATTTCTCAAGACTCAAAAAAATGACAAACTCTTGTTTGTTAATCTTATAATAAATCAACCCAAAGTAATGTTTGCCCTACCAACCTCTAGACATCCTTAATAGTTCGAAGAGGCGTTATATCCTATGTAGCCTAAATTTTCTAGAGATTAGTTTAAATTTCTCATTGACTAACCATGTATTTGAGAAATTATCTTTCTCTCGCTCTAAAGGTGTATTTGCTTAGATTAAGTTTCATTCCGAAAGTACAGAGGATAGAAAAGGTATGAGTGAGGTTGGCCAAATGATTAGCATCTTTCTCTATTTTAACAATTATATCATTTATATACACTTTTATAGATCAACCTATCTCATTTTTAGATATAAAATTAACCAATTGCTGGTAGGTTGCTCTAGCATTTTTCAATCAAAATGGCATAACTAGAAAATAATATATGCCATTAGGTACCACGAAAAAGGTTTTATCCTGGTCCTTGGGAGCCATAAAAATTTGGTTATACCTTTGAAAGGCATCCATCATGCTCAAAAATTCACATCCAGCTGTGGAATCAACTAATAAATCAATACGAGGTAGAGGATATGAGTCTTTAGAGCATGCTTTATTAAGATTAGTGAAATCATTACACATTCTCCATTTCTCCTCATTTTTGGGGACTAAAACTGTATTACATGACCAATAGGATATTGGAATTCAATAATGTAGCCTACATAAAGAAGTTTGTTAACCTCTTTCTCAATGATCTAAGTCTTTTCAACAATGATATACAATGACTTCAGGATCAATACCTTGCAAGTCAGTAGCTTTCTATGCAAAGACATCAATATTCCTTTGGATAAAGTTAGTGAGCATGCACTCTATTCATCTTCCCAAACTTGCCTCTATTTGAGTCGTCTTATTAGGGTTTCCCAACTCCAACTTGATAGACTTGAATTCTTCGGCTGGTTTGACCTTAGTGTCCTCAATTATCCTTTTCTTATTAACCTGACCTTTCTCGGGTTTCATTATTGAGATATCCTTTGAGGACTTTAATTGAGGTCGAGCTTTTTAGAACTTGGCCTTAATCGAGATGATATAGCACCGCCATGCCTCTTTCATGTTACATAGCATTTCTTTTATTCCCATTGGCATGGGAAACTTGACCTTCATACGATATGTAGACACGACTACTTGGAAACCATTTAGAGTTGGTTTGCTAATAATGGCATTATAAGCAAAGGGTAAATCAACTACAAGGAAGTTGACCATCAAGGTGTGCCTCTTAGGTGCTTCCCAAAAGAGATGGTTAAATTGATAGATCCTACTAGGATAATTTTTGATCCCTTTAACCTAACTAGGGGCATTCTAATTAGGTCGAACTTCAATTTCCCTAACTGTATCCTATCAAAGGTAGATAAAAAGATAACATTCGTAGAGCTGCCATTGTCGATTAGCACTTTATGGACCTCAAAGTTTGCGATTTCCATGGAAACCACCAAAGGATAATCTAAGCTACCCTTTGCGCCTTGACCTCCTAAGTACTTCAAGTTAGAATTTGAAAAGAAAATGGGCTCGGCGCTGGTATATAGTTGATAGACCAGTTTAGCATTAGTCTATTTATTAGATTCAAGACACCTATGTACTTACTTTTGCCAACCTTGAAATCACCTCCTATCGGCCTGCCAACTATTGTGTTAATTATGTCTTTTAGAGGAGGAGGTTGGCTTTTATTTTTTGTTTTCCTTTATCCTCACATCTTGGGCTTGGAGACCATTCTTTACGGGGAGTTTGGTCAATTTGAGCCATAGCTTGCGAAGCTTTCTGATCCACAAATTTCTTAAGCTGGCTTTACCTGATGAGACACTTAATCTCATCTTAAAGGTTGAAGTAGTCCTTCGTGTTGTGACCTTTCTAACGGTGGAAATAATAATATTTCTTTGATTATTTTCATCTCTTTCATCCCAGTGAGCTTTTTGGGCCTTTTCAAGAGGTTGTCATGTTGGATCACTAACAAAACCTCCTTACGAGGTGTGTTCAGAAGAGCATAGTTGTGGAAGCATTTGATAGAAGACTTGTGACCTTCCTTCTGATGTCTATCATCTCTCTCATTTTCTTTCTTCTTGTCGAACTTTTCTCCCCTAAATTTCATCTTGGGTCATGTATCTTTCTACCAAATCCAGAAGCTCTTCTATCGTATGAGGGCGTTCTCTCACCAATGCATTAACACACTCCTTGTACCTAAATCCTAAAAACAACACATTGATCAGGAATATAATGTGGGCATTGTCAATTTTTAGGACCTCTGTGTTGAACTTAGAGAAAAAATCCCTAAAAGTCTCACATTCATTTTGCTTAATGGTGTGTAAGTGAGTATGGGGTAATTTGGCTTTCCTTCTATTGGCGAACTTATGTGAGAACTTATCACAAAGCTAGTTATATGAATAAATGGATGGTGACTCAAGCTTAACAAACCACTCCAACCCTATACCTTGAAAGGTAGTAACCAACATCTTCGCATGAATATTTTCATTGTGTCCATGTAATTGCAGCATATGCTTAAACTATAAAAGGTGTTCATTTAGGTCAGATGACCCATCATATCATGGTAATTTAGTAGGGACCTTTGCATCAAGAGCTATCATTTCTTTGATAATCTCTTGTAAAAAGGTGACTCTTATTCACATCGGATTTAGGGAGTGATTTCAGCTTAAGCTATTTCCAAATTTCTCCTTAAGATATCCTCCAACCTTCTATTGAGTTACTGAACTTGATGCGATACCTTTTTCTACTCTTCTATGTCTGCCCTAGACACATCTCGATTGGGATTAGGTCTCGGGTGTTCCACCTGATTGTGCTGTGCAATTTGATTGGGTTAAAACCACTGATCTGCTAACACTGCTATCTCTTCCTATGGGAAATAATGAGGCCCATTATGGGGAAACAAACTCAGGCTTAACTCACGCCTGGTGAGGGGATATCACAGCTCGTTTTTAGCTTAGCTCTCTACTAGGAGCTTTTCCTTTTGTTACATAAGGTGAATAGTAGCACTTGCAGCTCGTGCTGGTTGATTATTATGTCTCTGCAATGTAGTAGGTAATTGAATTGATGGTTGGGCTGAGATTTAGTTGCGAATCATCTACATAAGTTGTGGAATGGTCAAAGTGGCTACTTGCTAAGTTTGAGAGTTAGGGCTGCCCGTCTCCTGCATGGGTTGCTTCTGTGATGGTAATGATGGTGAATAAGGTCAGTGATGATCATTTTGCCTTTCAAAAGTGGTCCGTCTAGTTTCTATCATTTTCAGTTGTAGAGTCCCCTTTCCCACAAATGAGGCCAAAATGTTAAGGTATATACTATCGAACACCATAGATCTCAACCAGAAAGATTATTTCTGAGTAGTTACTTGATGTATTTTAACCAGAGAGGCATGGGTTGGAACTTGCAACTAAGTAGCATGCATTAGCCTACTTGAGAGGGTCCTCAGCTAAGATCCTTTGATGATTAAATTAGTCACTTGACCAGGAATGTAAGAAAAAGAGTAGAGTAATAGCTTAGTTTCAAGTGGATCTCTTATCATTTTACTAAGAAGATTAAGTATATAATGTACGCTTTGGAGTGAAAAGATAAAATTTTCTTTGATGGGCTTCTCACATAATTCTTGCAAGTAAGGGTAGCTTTGGTCATTTTGACCATAGCCCATGCTTTCAACTATTGATTGTACAGATCATTAAGCTAAATAGAGGGGGAGATTGCACTGTCATTAATACGGATGCAACAACATTAATGGCAAAGGTGACACATCGTCATAGCAGACGAGTGGTTGAGGCACCTTTAATGCGGTGAATGGGAAGGTATAAACCACCATCATTAGTTAGTAAGCACCTTATTTTGCTAAAATCATGTCGATCTCCATGGTTGAATAATGGCTATGGTTTCAACCTCTTAGACACATTTAGGCTTGACTTTGGCGAGGCCCAATAAATCTGGTCAACAATAGGCAATATATTTCGACCTCATGGTCGTACCTGGGCATGGTCGCAAATGGACCTAATAAGTGTATTGGGCCTCAAGAGCCCTAATGAGCTGGTCCTATATCAAGAATGACACTCCAACGCAAGTTGATGCAGTGAATTCAAATGATTTGATAAAGGATTTAATAGATCGTAGTTATCCTTTAAAAGATGTTGATAGATTAGATGCACAACATGTGGATAGTATCTTTAGTGATGATGAGGAAGAACACACAGGGTCTAGCGATGATGATGACAATGAAGATGAATTTGATGGTGATGCTGAGACTAACGATGGCTCTGAATATTCTAACGAAAATTGAATGGTGTTAGTAGTATGTCATATTTGTTTGAACTTGTTTGTTTTATTCATTTTCATTTTTAACTTTTCTTATGCATTTCACATATGTAGTTCATTAATTGTTCAAGTTGATATTATCATCCATATATATTGAAATATTTGATATATGTTTGTTTTTGACTCACAGATGACATACCGATCATGTATGTATATGCCTCCTTGCTACCAGTACGCTAGTCAAATATTCTCACTCTCCATCCCCACCACACCGGCCAATAGATAGGGTGCATCTTTTCTTATTTTCTTTGTAATGAAGATTTTTTAAAATAAAAAATTTATATTTACAAGATTACAATTTTTTGAAATATATAATAGTTTCTATTAATTTGTGTATTTATAGTTTTGTAGTACAGAATGTTTCAACAAGTTATATGTGTAAAAATAAAATTTAGAAGATTAAATTATAAAAAATTCATACGGGATTCCAACAAAATTTCATCAAAAAATTTAATTTATTTATTAATATAAAAAAATTCCGATAGATTATTGATGATATTCCTCGAAAAGGAAAAAATATATTAATTTAAAAAGAAAAGTTTGTTGAAAAGTACACAAAATTTTGGTCATGAGAACTCAAAAGAAAAGGTGAGATTGCATCTTTAGATGAGGTCGGGCATCATCATCAAGGTCAAGAAAAAGAATCTGGAGTAGTTTTCTTAAATGAACGTAGTAGCTGTAAGGGAATCTAACTCCTTACCTTTGACCTTCTTATTTTGATCCTTTACAATAAAAATGGAATTTGAGAGGTGGCAAGTCCATCTATTGACAAAGAGAATCTAGAATCAATAGCAATAGGAGTCAATTATGTAATTAGGGAGGTCACATTCAAAGACTTCTTTCAATAATATTCTTGTTGTGGACATCCCTACAAGTCCTTATTCATTTTTTAACTATAAGAGAATCATAGAATTTTCAATTGAAAATCTAATGAAAATTGATAGGTTTGAAATGATAAAAAAATCCATCTAAAAAGCATCAAAAATCCGTTGAAAAATTTTCAGTGGAAGTGTTACTGCTGGAAAAGTAACAGATACTTATTTGCAACAAGGGTTTTTCTGATGCAAAAAAATCAATCGAAAATCCATCTAAATTTGAGTTTTTTAATTTTTGCAGTGGTAGCTCTCTAGAAACATCATGAGCCATCCTTGTTGATGGAGAACTCTCCTTACATCTGGCCCTTCCATTGGGAGGAGGAGGTTGCCACTAACCTTTAGTAACTAGAGGCGCATGACGCCTCTAGGAGCACCAAAGAGAAGTATATGAGCATTCTTATCTCACCATATCTCCTAGAGACAGGTTGACTAAAACTAGATTCATGCTCATATTGAGACCTTTTCCTCGCCTGAACAACCTCAAGATCAATCTCCTTACATACAAAATAAGAAAACAACAAATGTACTAGTTAAAATCAACCAAAATTGTTGAGGTGCGCATTCGAAGGCAAAACCACAAGCATACACTACCAACATGTAAAAGACACCTAACGTCCAACAACTCTAAGAAGAATCTATTCTCAAAATATTTTATTCAAAGAGCCTAGTACTTCTTGTGAGAATTGCTAAGCTTAAGAGAGTTGTTCCACTTGGAGGAGAGACCTTATTCATTATCCCTCATATAGAAAAACGTATCATTCTAAGGACCATGAGATTTCACACAACCACTTAAAAATTTATGCCCTACCTAAGGTTACAAGTAGAACTACACATAATTTGAAACCTTCTTAACACTGAAGAGGGCCCTAAAACTCTCCATGCTTAAAGAAAGACCTAATCCTCAAACCTATGGCATAACCCTCTGAAGTACATGAAAGAGTTTACGAGCAAATTGATTAATAAAGAGCTTGAAGTCACGAAACATCTCTAACAAAGGTTCAAAGAGAATGGAGGATTTGCCTAAGGAAATAAGGGGCATATGTAGTAGAGTGCTTGCCATCTTCGTTTCTTGGACAGAATAATGAACTTATAAAAAGTAGATAGTTCAATCATAGCATACCACGTTTTCAACTCTCCTTTCTTCATATATGTATTACTCAAAATCATGGAGTAGCTCTTCCTTTACAAGACTTCTAACACTTTTAGATCCCACAACATAATTTTTAAACTCCTTCAATGTGATGGGGTAACTCATAAACTATCTCTCGTAAGATAAAACTAAAATTTTAAACTCCTTAGCTCAGTGGCAAGGCAACTACCCTACTGT
>JACGDI010000861.1:65926-78520 GCA_014898725.1 Jacaranda copaia
GTTCAACTTGTCCAACTTGCAACCGGAGGTCGATTCATGTCGACTAGACTTGGACGCTAAAGCTTCGGAAGTAGTCCTTAGGTCGATACGGGTCGACCGCGAGGCATATCAAATGGGGTCGATACAAGTCGACCGGACTGACGTGCTTCTGGGCTTCATAAGCTGTCTTTTCTGAATTTGGGCCTGTTGGGCCTACTGGGTTATATCGTATCAAGTTGGGTATCGTGGGTTGTCTCATTTAAAGTTGGGCCTATTGGGGTATCCCATATCAGGGTCTTTGCCAAGAGACATCCAATCATGAACTAAGTAACATGTATTATTTTTTATCTATAATCTATTCAAAAACTAAGTAACATGTATTATTTTTTATCTATAATCTATTCATATTCAAATGAAGTTGTGTTAGTGGGTCCAAAACCAATCGTATGACTATTTTCAATTGTGGGAAGACTTTGAGATCAAATTAACTATAATAAAAATTGTTTTGCTCCTAAGCTAAGTGTTAAAATAAATAAATAAATAAATCGAAGGTCACTTTTCCTTGCAACTAATCCAAAAACCAAACCAAACCAAAAAAAAAAAAAATTACAATTATTTTAAAGAGAGTGCTAAAAAAAAACCAAAAAGTGACACTCAATAATACCAAGCCTTTTCGTTTACCTTTTTCCAGAAGCGAATACAAAATCAGAAAATTATTCAAAGTTGTGGATTAATTAATAATTTTTACTGCTATAAACAAAGACAACAGCGCGGGGTGGGGGTGGGCGGACACGAAGGAGAGTTAAAAAGGGCGCGAAATTGCAAAAAGTCGAAAAAGCAGTCTTTGGTCTGCTGCTCATTTATCCTCCTCCAAACCACCACCTCCACCCACCACTGATCTTCTCCTGCACTGCAGGTGCCACCTCCGGCAACAATCTCTTTTCTATCGATGAAGCCAAAGGGTAAGCTTTTTTCAACACAAACAAAAGATGCATATGCAACACGGGCGCACGCATTGTTTTGCTATGTCGTGCATACATTTCTGCGACTGTACTCGTTTTGGGTTTTATTCTGGTTGCTTGTATGATTTTATTTCTGGTGTTTTAAGTTCTACGTGGAGTGATCGAATAAGTCGAAGAATTTATGATTTTCTGGGTTTATGCCACTGTTGGTTATATTTGTAAAAATTTGATATTATATGCTTATTTGGGTTTCTTTGACGCTTGATTAAGCTATGTTTTGGATTATTCAGCTGAAATTTTATTTCTTTGGCACCATCCTTGCCTGTGTCGGTTATTTTTGAGTTTCCACCGGAAAATGATTCTTCTTGTCGTCAGCTTTATCGGGAACATCTCGTTCAATTTACTTGATTGTTGTGTTTCCTTTTCTTTTTCTTTTTTTTTTTGCCCCCCTTAAAAAAGAACTACTCCTGCATTAATGGTGTGACATTATTGGGTTTAATTGTTTTCTATCTGTGTGCCAATTTGTTGTGCTGAGTTTCAGACCTTGAAAACAAATCAAAATGAGCTCAGAGCCTCATGGACTCAAACACTCACAAAAACAGGCTATACATTTGCTTACTTGTATTTGCTTGTGGCATATCGATTGTGGGGAGTAATTGTTGCGTAAGACTGGTTTAATTGTTTGATTTGGCTTTTATCTTCTTATTATTTGGTCGCAGAATTGATTTTGTTTCAAATGTTGCATCTAGTTTTTACCATGTGGTTGTGTCTGAAAGCAGCTCTTAAGCTGCTATGTATGACTGAGAGTTATATGTTTTAATAATGTATGTGAAGGAATCCATCTTCATGAAAATGTCACGTAGATGTTGCGTAAGTCCTTGTCAAGTGATGATGCCTGTTTCACCAGTTATTGAATTCTTATCATCTCCTTCAGATTTTCCCCAAAATATTACTTTTATTGACATAATTTTAATATTTTTGAAGAAGTAACTCTGTATGTGCTTTGACTTGTTTAGTAGTGGCACATATTTACCTGCCTTCAACTTCCTTAGGATTTGTCCTATTTCACCAAGGTTTGTGAATTCCATCGAAGTTGTTTCTCTTGTAGTGGACTTAGATGTGTATTTTTGTACTTATCAACACAGTTTTAGATTTTCTTTAGGTTGATAGACTGATAAGATTTAGCTACTTATGACACAGATCTATTTGTAAGGGGAGGAACTTGGGTGGTATATCACTTTGTGGGGTAATTTTCATGTGAGATCTTGAAAAGATTGGTTTGCTTGTTTTAATTAATTTCTTATTTCTCGGTTGCAATATTGAATATGTTTCATCAGGTTGTATATCTAATTTTTCCTTTTTGTATACTCAGGCAACTAAGTTGCTATATATGACTGAGAACTATATATTGTGGTTATGAATGTGATGATTTTTTCCCCTGCTTTCATTTTTGTTTATTCCATCTGCTATGTCTGCTATATTTCTTTTGATTTTGATAAGCTAACTAATTTTCCTTTTGCTGCATCATGCTTTTACAATACAGGCTAAATTGCTATGATTATTTCTACAGCTATGTGCACTTGAATTTTATGTTAGTTGACGAATGTTATGGAACTAGGTGATAGATAAGTTCCACAAGCCTAAACAAAGATATCTGTTGTTAAATTCAAAGATCTGCTCAGGAACTTACCCTGCAATATTTCAAGTTTTGTCAAAGTTGTAATTTCTTTGAGAAAAATGACTCATCTTTACAAGTTGATTTTATAATCCTAGATAAATTTGCAATTGAATTTTTTGTTGCATTGTCTTGATGTAGACGTGTGTGTGTATACATATTTACACAAACACAATTTAGTCATACTGATGTACTGTAACTGCTATCACTATCTGTTCAACTTCTCAAAAATAGTTAAGCATATATCAAATGACACTACATGTTGATAATTTGGATTTCATTTGAAAATAGCAATTCCTTGCTTCTAATTTCTTTTTGATGATCGTGAGAGATTTTCTGACAAACAATGCAAGCTTAGTTATCGAGGTGGTTTTCTATCTAGACTCTGTATTATCTACTCTCGAGGTCATGGAACATTTGGATTGTTAGATATCCTTTCTTCCACCATCCTCAGTTTGATAGTCAATATGCAGAAGAGTCGAAATCTATCAAAGAATAGTTCTTTGAGACTGACAACTCAGCAGTCTTTTCATCATCTGGGACTATGTTCTCAAATAACCACAGGACAACAAACATCCCCTGTTGTTTTTCCAGAAAAACGTAGCAGCGGAGGGAAGTCCACAACATGCGGTGACATTGGTATCATCGACGATGATGCTAAGGGAGCTAAGAGGGAGGAACACAGGATTGATATTGGAGATGAGCAGTGTGACTCACTGTGTTATGAAGTGTTTTCTGGTAAACTTTCTCTATACAGAGGGAAGTCTAGTAAGAATCCTGAGGTACCAGCTTCAGAGAATAAGGAGTTGGATTTGGTTGATGCTAGATTGACAGGCAAGGCATTGATTTGGGGTTTAGAGATGCTGCATCTAGATGATGTAGTTTCGGTAATTTTCTTTGAAATCAAAGTTAACTTTCCTTAATTTGTGTATCTTCCCCAATTTGCTCACATCATCTCTTTTCACTTGGCAGCTATCCTATTGTGTTGGTCTAAGGCATTTTACTGTGCATGCCTATCCATTAAGAAAGGGTTCATGTGGCCTCTTTATTAGAAAGGGGAGAAGTCGTAAAGACTTTAGATTTTTTGCTTCCACATCAAAAGATGCACTTCAATGGGCTAATGCATTTGCAGATCAACAATGCTATGTGAATTGCTTGCCTCATCCCATGGCTTCTAAGAAGCAGAGTTTAGATTCAGTTTTCAATGAATTTCCTCCTGAATCATACATAAGATGTGAAAGTTGATGCAAAATGCTTGTCATTTTAAACCCTCGCTTTGGTCATGGTCGTTCAAGCAAGGTATTCCATGGATTGGTTGAACCTATATTCAAGGTAAATTCACTCTACTAATTTTGCAATAACCTTAGGATTGGTAGAAATATCTTTATCTGACAGTGTGTTTGAGAGATTTTAAGGTCTGATTGCTATCAAGTGGTATCTATATTTGTCAGTGAATTGGAAATTTTCAGGTTTAATTACTACCAGACATGCATAGTTCAACTTAAATCTGATGAAATTAAACTACTTTTTTATCTAATTTCTCAGTCATAGATGTAATCTTGGTGGGACCTAGGAAAAAAGAGTCGGATTGTTAAGTGCCTTCGCATGCATCTTCATATTTTTCTCTGTTTCCTCCTGGTTTTGATCATTGTTCCTCATGCTCCAGCATTATAATATAACTTTTGTTTCCATCTGCTTTCTTTAATCTAGAGCTGTCCCTTTCCATCCTTCCACCTTCTTGAGATTGGAACTGGAAAAATCTTACAAGATCTTGGACAGTTAAGTCCCTATATGAAAGGCACTATAATTTTTCCATTCAATATAAGTTTGAATAACAGAAAATTTAGAACAAAAGAGTATAAACTTATAATTTTTTGGAACCATGTGCATAGTTATCGAAGGCAGTCACCTCACTCGCCTCTGGCAAGAGGCGAGGTGAGGTGACACCATGTTGCCTCTTTCTCCCTAGGCTAGGCAAGCACCATAAGGCGAGGTGAGGCGGCCGCCTCAGTCGCCTTTGGTTGAATTTAAAAAAAAATAATAAATGAGCTTCCTATAAGAAACCTTGATCTTTTGTAATAAATAATCCACGATTAAGAAGCATCCAAACATTTTCCTACAATCAAGGCATTCCCTCAAACACCTTGATTCTAGCAACCTCGACCCCAAGTTGTCTTCTCTCTTCTCTTCTGTCTTCTGTTTTTTCGTTCTTATTTTTTTTTTTAATGTTCTTTTCTCATAGAGACTACACTTGACTTTTTTGAATCTTCCTCTTTCAATTTTTTTAGTATATTAGTACTTAAACTAAATCTTAATATATTTAATTAGTTTGCTATTTTAATATAAAAATGCTTAATATGTTAATATGCTAATCTATTAATACTTAATATATTTCAGTTAATTTAATTTGTTGTACTATATATATATTTTAACTTTTTTCTTAATTGTTGCCTCATTGGCTTTTTGGTCACCCGCTTCTCACCTTGCCTCTCACCTTAAAAAAGTACCTCTCACCCGCCCCTCGCCTCACGCCTTTAATAACTATGACCATGTGTTTATAATTTAATTATTGACTTGATGATTTCTTATAGCCCAGAGTTGAATATGAAGTAATTCCAATTGCTACTTTGCATGTTGACTAGAAATCTGTGTAAAGAAGTTACCAGGGTTTATGCATAGTACTCTTTTCTTTCTTCTTTGCATGGTGCAACTTTGTTCTAGGTTTCAATTGGGGAGATGAGACATAGTCATACTTCTATACTTGGGCGAGTAGGTTTGAATACCCAATATCCACTCTTTGATCTCTTATAAGATTTGTTTAGAAATCTTGAGCCATGTTCATGTTGTTTTTCTAAGTGAAAATATTACTTTAGAGAACCTGAAAATTACTGGGAAGGCTAGTATTTAGGTGTAGGTGCTCCCTTGTAAAGGTCAGAGCAAATAAATTAGTGAGGTTATCCATTTAACTAAGTGATCATGATGCAGATGGGATTAGATGAAGAAAATTCTGATGCAAATGTCGTTAGATCACTTATCTGATAAGTGTAGAGAGAAATACTGGTGATTAAACAATGGAAAACTTTTGTGTCTTAATAAATTTTTTTTTGGATAATTTGTACTTCGATTAAACTCAACTATCTCTATACGTGAAGTAGTCCTCAAACAGTGGTAATGCTTTCTGCTTGACAAAAGAAAATTTCAGCTAGGCTCTTTATTTGGTAGACTGAACAAAAATGGGTTCCTTGACTTCATTCATTAATGACGTAATACAAAGATGAACTAGATATAACTACATGTGAAGTATTTTTTTCTCCAAAAGCAGTGCTAAGGGTTTCCACTTCTAGTGCCTGGCAAAAGAAAAATTGGGACTCGTCTTTACACTAGTAAGTTTGAAGGAAAGATGTGGCCCATCTTGATTGGAGATAGGGGCATTTCTATTACCTAAGTCCATTGAAGTTTCCTACTTAAGAGAATATTGTTAGAATTGTTTTTGTCAGATGAAAATTGTGTTCCATTTTTCAGACTATATGCTTAGCCATATTCATGTTGCAGATGGCATCTGAACTTGTTATTACAATTTGGTAGAAAGCTGGTGACTCTTTATTTAGTTTAATATAGCATAGTAAATGAAAGCACATAAACAGTGACTGCTCCATTATTAATGATTTGAATGAGGCGAAAGTAGGATTGATTATTTGCTCCCTTATTTTCCAAAAATGGGAAAGACTTGTGATGGTTGTTTTTTTAATCAAAAAGAGAGTAATTGGGCTTTACCAATAACTAAAAAGTGTAGCATGCCAAATCTTCCTGCGATTCATGTTGGTGGTGGAACTCAATCAACCAAAAAAAAAAAAAAAAAGAGGGATTCTAGCTATAAGACATTTAATGAAACTGTTTTTGGGATTGAGATCTTGTTCAAAACGAGGAAACTAACATAGCTTTCTTGCATATTGGAAACCATAGCTGGGGCTAAGATCTTATTCAAAAAGGAAAAACTAACACAACTTTGTTGCATATTGGACCTTCTACTGCAGATTTCCTTTACAGAAGATCTGGTTAACCTCGGCCCAGATAAATATGGAGCAGTGATTTAAGGGGCAAGGGGACAAGCTGGAAGCAAGGAGTGTGCACTAAGGCGTGGGGCATATGTAAAACTAAATCTTTACCTAAGAATTACAAAACTGAAATGAGAAAATCATGTTGCGGGAAAATTAAAATGGAAAAAAATAAAATGATAAAAAAGATAGAAGTAATGGTAAATTTGATTTCTAGGTTGCAAGCATAAGGGAAAGAGATGGATTTTAGAAAATAAAACAATGAACGGAGAATTTTCTAAATTAAAAAAATTAAAGGAACCAAACAATATCACATCAAATTTTTTTAAATGAACAAGGAAAATTAAAATTCTGTAGCTGCTTCAACATCACTGGACAGAGAGCCTCTTTCCTTAAATCCTTGAGAACAGTTAATGGTTTTCTGATTGGGAAAAACATATGTGCAACACATGTTAATAGAATTTTGGAGGAGTGAATGTGTATGAGGGATTTTAATAGAATTTTGTAGGAGTGAATGTATGAGGGATTTTAACTTTTTTAGTTTTCATTTTGACTTTGACATTTATTTGTTTGTGAAAATGGGCTATTAGACGGACGTATTAGCGGATGAAACATTTGGTTTAAATGTACTACTTTATGATGATGGTCTATAAGTTTGAGCTATTCGCTCACATAAATTAGAAAAAATTAAATGAAGCTGCTTTTGTTGAACTTGGGAAGCATTTGATTAGCAGACTTGGCAAGAAAACTTTGCCCCTGCTGTCAAGCATTCACATTGTAAAATGAATTACGCTCCATGGTCTTTAAGCCTGTTTTCACGCCTCTAGGCGAACAATTGGCTGAAGCAATGTGCCTAGAAATAAGTTTCGAATGTGGTACAGTGATAGGTGGGGCTGACCTAGATAAAAATGTTATGTGTCCAGGACTGCAGATGATTTTCTAGAATTCAAGGTGCATATTTTTTAGGTTCATGGTCAAAGATGAGTAGTTAGAATGTAGTTGGTTTTGTTCTTTTCTTATTGCACTTTAACTCATCTCCTATATATTCATTGTTATCACTGGCTGTGTTAATTATTTCTTGATGTGCTTATCCACAGCTTGCAGGATTTGAGTTAGATGTTGTCAAAACAACATCGGCTGGTCATGCTAGGAAACCTGCATGTACTGTTGACATCAGTACATGTCCTGATGGTACTTTTGGATTTTTTTGGTTTTGTATAACTACTTGATTCAGTTATACCTATTCCATTTGACTATTGGATCCATGATTTGCTTCCCTTTCAGGCATTATATGTGTTGGAGGTGATGGAATCATAAATGAGGTTGATACTAATCACTTCTATTCTTGCTTTTCCATTTGTATTCCATGGATAAGGTGGAATACTTTTTGTAGATTGTTTATTTTATTAGTGGGCAAAAGTTTTTGTTCTAAGTTATGTAGTTCGCATATTTATGAATATTGTATTGATGGATAATTGTTTTTAAACTTCTCGATTGTGTTTATGATGTTCATGCAATTTATTGAGTTGGTCTATTCTAGATCTGAAAATATAAATATTCTTGCCAATTTGGTAGACTGGATGATGAATTTGAAATGAAAATTTTGTTTCACTAATCTAACTACGGATGTAAATGTTGAAATGGATATTTGTTTAATTTTATAAGTTGACTCACTATATAGAACTTATGGTGAAAAGTGGGTATGACTGCTTACTGCCTCAACATCCCAAACTTTCATAACCTATTGAAGGGTACCAAGTCCTTAATACTTTCTGAGCATTTCTATTGTCTTTCAACAGGTTTAAGTCTACTCTTGTTTTCTCTGTCCACTGTCTTTGAAAAAGTCATTAGCTTGGTGACTGACAATTGGCGCAAACTATGTGATTTTATGGAGTTTGAATTATGCATGGTTTGGGAGAAAAGTCTGACCACCATCCTTCACATTTTTTTATTGGAGATTGAATTATGCAATTTACTGCATGCAAGTGGCTTTCATTTCTTTGCATCACCACATCTAAATCAGCAGACTTCTTGTTTTATTATTGGTGTCACTCATTAAGAGACCACTTTTCATTATTGTCATTCCCAATATGGTCACCTCCAAAATGCAGGTTTTGAATGGTTTACTCAGTAGAGACAACCAAAAGGAAGCAATTTCAGTCCCAATTGGAATCATACCTGCTGGTTCTGATAATTCTTTAGTCTGGACTGTTCTTGGGTTTAAAGATCCAGTATCTGCCACAATAGCTGTAGTCAAGGTACTTTTTTTTGTTTTGACCCTCTTTAATTTGTGTTGGTGTTATAAAATATCTGGAAGCCACAAATAGAGTGTTTTACAGCTTCTTGTTTCTAGTAGCAGGATACTTGGAAGAGAATTCATATATTTTTGCTATCTTATTGTTATGTCCTATAAGCCAGCAGACATATTGCATGCCTTTAGTATGTCAGGCACAAAATGTTCTTTTGAGGTCATGAAGTGTTTATCCCGAAAGATTAATGCTTTTAACACAATTGGCCCAAGACAATTTTGGTTTCCTTACTCCTTCATGAAGTCTCAAATCTGCCTATAAATTGCCTCCAAAACAAATGCTAGTGATGATCTGTAACTGATAAGGAACTTCAACTGAAGTGAGAGCACATGTAAACTGATGATAGTGAGATACCTTCGAAATGTGAAACATCTGACGCTTTATTTATTATCATCTAGCACTAACGCTACTAAGGATGTAAAGCTTTAGAGGTGCGGAAAGTATGTGCTGACCCTATCATATATTATCTTATGAGATCTCATAGGCCATCCAGTGGAGTCAACAGTACCCAGATCTTTTTACTTTATGGATTGGTTTTAGTTTGTAGGAACTGCTCCTTTCAGGCTTTAGGTATCATACAGTAAAACTATACTACATGAGAAAGAAGTTTAAAGGTATTAGAAGTGATTACGGCATTGGATCATATTTATGTGGCTCAGTGGCCGAACATCAAGCATAATTTCAGGAAGCAAGGGACCTGGAATTTGCCAATTCCATGCAGGTAGAAAGAAAGGTAGATTCAATGAGCACATCACATTGATTTTTATCAAATGAAAGTCCTAATAGTTCTATGGGCAAGGAAATTCAGTTGTCTCTATATCCGAAAGAATAAAGAGTTTCTGTCACTCATGTGTATGACTGAAGACTTATTGCTCAAAACAAGTGTCAACTACTCCAATAATTTCTGTGGACTCTTGTCCATCCTGAGAGGCTCAAAAGCCGACAGACATCAGACTCTATTTTACTCTATGAATAAGATTTGTCAAGAAAACTGAATAATTTAATTCATTCCCTGGATGTCCATCTGCAAAAAATATGTAAAGTATTGACTGATTGATTAAAGATCAAATCATAACAAGATCTTTGAAAATTAATGAAAGACGCCTACTCACCTTAGCGCTTTAGCATTTACTTTTCCTTCCCCCCCGCACCCACCTCACTTCTACCCACAATTTCTCCTCATATTGGGCAGCATTATCTGGGTCCCTGAAGCTCCTTCTTGAATGTCCTGTCACAAAGTGCAATACAAAAACTAGATTTTGACAACCACAAACTTCATTAGTTTTTATATGGAGAAGTTAATATGGATATTTTAATTTATGAAATACAATTCATACATTCATTTAATATCCTTACACATGGACGAATCTGGGAGGGGTGTGTTGAGCAAGCAGCGTTAGTTCCCCCCGCATTATATACATACTTTAAATATTTAATAAAAGCTTAAAAATAGACTGTTTAATATTAATTGAAAATAATTAATTTTTAACTGCCATTATCATAAAATTGAACTTTTTTTGTTGGGTCTTACATCATAAATTAATTATTTAGATTTATTGGGTTAAATTTAATTTATTATTAATTATAAATAAATTTTAAAATTAATCGACTAACCTTTACCTATTTTAGTTTTGTAAAACTGAAAAGAAATTTTTAGGTACATATTTACAATTAATTAATCAAGTTGCTCAATAATGAATTGGCCCAATGATCTCATCTTCACACTTTTAAGTGTGAGATTGGGGTTCGGACCCTAACAAACTCTTGGTACGTGTATATATTTTTAAAAAAAAAGGGTGAAGGCAATTATGTTAGGCCCATTAGGTCACTTTCATTTTATTTGTTAGAGAAAAATGTTATAGAGGTTTAGCTAATAAAAACCATAAGGTACTTCCAAAGCAACCAAAATATCTCGTTGTTTACTTCAATGAGATTAAGATAAAAAGATAAGGTAAATGAGTATTTTAGAAAACAAATTTGGATTTTTTTTGGGGTCTATCAATAGCTATAGTTGAGAGAACTTTTTGCAATGAATATTGTTAAGAATAGGTTTAGAAATACGATGGAAGATGAAATTTTAACCAATTGTTTAGTTACTTATATTGATAAAGATTCTTGTAAAAGTTTTGGCATTGATTCGATCATTGATAAATTTTATGATATAAAAGAGTATTGCTCTCAACTTTGACAAAGATATGTATTTTAAATCATAAATTAAAAAATTTGAATTTGAACTTTAATGTTTTATAATTTTTGCCTCCCCCCCTACTCTCTTTTTTGGATCCATCCCTGTTCTTTCATTATTCTGAAATGTTTCCCATAGCAAGCCAGGCTCATACCTGAGCTTTTCTGGTTGTTTTCAGGGAGGTCTTACTGCCACTGATGTTTTTGCCGTTGAGTGGATCCATACTGGAGCTATTCACTTTGGGATGACAGTCACATATTTTGGTTTTGTTAGTGACGGTAATTCATCAGCACTTTTTGTTGGTTTGATATTAACTTTGGATTTTCTTTCTGGGCATGTTTGCGCACATCGATGTCCTTTCTTAAAGCTAATGTTTTAAGTCGTTTCTGATTCAGTTGATTGTTTTCTTGCTATCTTCCAGTGCTTAATTTATGATATGTTGAATTCCGACACTCATAATTTTTTATGCTCATTTGCATCCACACTATGACTTTGTAGCCCTTTTGTTGACATACAACGGTATTTTGGCTGATTTCTTTTGATAAGGCAAGCACATGTGACACTGATACAAACCTCATGATTATCCTTTCGTTGTCATTTGGTTATTGAGCAGAGCTTCAGATGCTGGTGTTCTAGGACTTGATTCTATTCTTGGTCATGCAAATTTCATTGGGGGAAGTGGCAAAAAAGAAACACAAAATGTTTTAAGGGACAACTTGTCTTAAACATTTTGGGGTTATTTGAAATCATTGCCTTCTTTGGCTTGCATTATTTATTTGAGATGGTGATATGTTAACTTGTGTTGTTTTTGCATTAATTACAAGCCTGTTGCTTAACTCAACTCAGCAATCTTATCCATTGCTTCTTGTGGGTAGTGGCTGTGGATCCTTGTGTTCTTTTCCCGTCTTTCCACCTTCATGTGTAAAGTAAATCCTGTAGAATTAATTTCCATCATCATAACTTCATTCCATGTGATTTTAGGTTCCTCTATAGTCTGTACCTCTAGAATTAATATTATTTAATCTGTTAATGTAATAGGAAAATCTTACAGTTTTGCACAACCCATTTGGAAAAATCTCCTACAAATTTTTGTTTTTAGTCTCTGCTGTCTTGTTATATTATACTTTTCTACTGCAGTTGATCTCCTGCATTGAACTCATGTAAACATTGTTTCCTATATCCCTACACAGAGTTCCATACAGTATTTTCTGTCTAATGGTTGTCCGGTAAACATACTAATCCACTTTAAATGTTTAAACAGGAGTTTGGCAGCCGAATAAAATCAAGGTGTTCCTCCTAACTCAATCAGCTATAATCCCTTGGCTGGATTTAATTTACGTGTCTTTCATCTAATGCTTCTGAATAATCTAATTGATTTTTCTATGGCTTTTGTTTTTTTTTTCATTCATCCATTCTTATTTTCCCCCTT
>JACGDI010000861.1:78577-132154 GCA_014898725.1 Jacaranda copaia
GGTTATGTTAAAATCAAATTTCATTGGGGTAGGGTTATTTATTTATTTTTTTCTTGACTACCATCTTTTTTCTACTTGATGCAGTTTTGGAACTTTCTGAGAAATATCAGAAACGATTTGGCCCTTTACGTTATTTCGTTGCTGGTTTTCTCAAGTTTTTCTGCTTGCCAAAGTACAGTTATGAAGTGGCATATCTTCCATCACAAAGAGATGAGGGAGAAGCTTCAGCTGATCCTCAAATTATGGACATGTTGGAGCTCTACAGTGATATTATGCAGCGATCAAGCAAGGAAGGCTTTCCCCGGGTCAATAGTCTCTCAAGTATTGATTCAATAATGACCCCAAGTCAATTGTCTGGAGAAGATATGGATACTACCTGCAGTAGCACAGAACCATCAGATTATGTGCGTGCCATAGATGCCAAGTCAAAACGGCTATCATATGGTAGACAGAATTTAACAACTGAACCAGAAGTTGTTCATCCGCAACGGCCGCATTCAGTTACTCCAAACTGGACCAGGACTAGGTCCAAGTCAAGGACTGATAAAGGGTGGAATGGATTGACTGCCACGAATGATTCCACTAGGTGTTCCTTGGGAAATACAATAACAAATGACAAAGAGGATATCACATCAACAATGTCGGATACTGGTCCAATTTGGGACCCTGAACCTAGATGGGACACCGAGCCTAACTGGGATCTAGAAAATCCTATTGAATTGGCAGGCCCACCAGAGGACTCTAAAGCTTGTGATAAAAAAGAAATGGTCCCCAAATCTGAAGAGAATTGGGTGGTCACTAAAGGTCAATTTCTTGGTGTCCTGGTGTGCAATCATTCATGTAAAACTGTTCAAAGTTTGAGTTCTCAGGTGGTCGCCCCAAAAGCAGAGCACAATGATGGCAGCTTGGATCTGTTACTGGTTCACAGAAGTGGACGACTACAGCTGTTGAGATTCTTGTTGTGTCTACAAGTTGGTAGACACCTTTCTTTGCCATATGTTGAATACATAAAGGTAAAGAAGCATGTCCAATTCCTGTCCTACCCATTCGAGGCTCGTCAGTTGTTGTAATCCATTTAAAATGGATTTCTGTCAACGCAGGTAAAATCAGTGAAAATTAAACCTGGAATGCAAACACATAATGGCTGTGGCATTGATGGTGAGCTATTCCCCACGAATGGGCAAGTGATCTGCTCGTTGCTTCCAGAACAGTGCAGGCTAATTGGGTGCTCTCCGGGTTCTAAAAATTGATTGCTGTGGCTTCTTGTTTCCATCTTTTAAAGGTCGTGCAGCTCCCATGTATGTACGTGTTTATATGCTCTGTTACACTAATGAAGAGGCATTAGTTCAGCACGAGACTTCATATTCCCCAAGTATGGTGATTCCACCCTACCTTTTGTTATTTTGACTGAGTTTGAAGTCAGTAAATTTTTGTCAATGTTTTAATTGCTTCAATTCTTTCTAAATTAACCTTTCAGTATGCGGAAAAGAGTATCCTTGCCCGTGGGAAACATCTTGCACTATTTCCACAATCTGGCTCTGTATGGATTGTGGTCGTCTGAATTCTCACTGCCAACTCGACAAAGCTTGTATCGTAAATCAAATTGGTTTGGATGGAATGAACCAACTTGTTATTTATGTGTTGGTATGGGAGAGGCTACTCAGTAGATAATCAAAATCAATGTCCCCAACACATTTTTACTAAATTTATTCCTCGGCTGAGTCAACCTATAACGATGAAGGATTAATGATATCAATGAATAAAAGATAGGGAGAAGTAGCATTAATTAGCAAAGCTGGTGGCCGAAGGAGATGAAAATAACCTCGACCTTCTTGTCACAACTCAAACAGGAAAGAGCAGAGAGACTACTGAACATGCCAAAACAACAAAGATGCACGTCAACAGTTGCCGCCTCCTATTTATGGATGGTCCTACACGTGGCTTCTCCAGATTGTGCCAGCTAAGAACCGAAGAACACCAACAAGAGTTGCTAAAACACTTCAAGAAGAATTTGCGGTGATTTGTCTTTTCTTCCACAGAGAAGCTTGTTCCACTAATAAAAGCGTTGCTCCGTGCTCATGCGTGTACTTTCTAGCATTTTCTCTCGTTGCTTCTCAGTGCCTTCCCTTCCCTTTTTTATGCAAGCAAAACTTTCCGACTCGGCTGATTTTTTTGTCTGGATATTAGCTGCCCTTCCTAGGAATGAGAATCTCTGCTGCAGATCATACAAGTTTTTCCCAGTTGTTCTGTTCTTCTGGAGCATTGAACCATTTGACTAGCACTTGTGCGCAAGTTCTGTTGTGTCTTTTCACCAACCTGCGATCAAGAACAAGTTCTGGTTCCAATAATAAGTGCCCATGTAATGTGAGTTTTGCAGGTAGAAAGGGAGTGACATGTTCAGAGCTTGTTTTTCTTTTGAGTTGTGACGTATGAAAGTGTAGTTTCACTCCTTCAGGCAACTGCAGCTTGTAAGTTACTTCTTCAATCCTTTCCAGTATCTGAAATGGTCTAAAATATCTGGGAGAAAACTTGTGATAAGTGTCTTTTTTGAACGAATATTGTCAGTAAAATTTCAGCTTTACAAAAATCCAATCTCCTACTGCGAAGGTCCTTTCACTTCTTCTTTTATCTGCTTGAACTTCATTCTATTCTGAGCATTAGCAAGCTAATGCTCGAGAAGTCTTATGGTTGATTATCTCTGTAGCAGACTTCGATCCACAATGTCTAGTTTTGAACTGTAAGGCTATGTAAGGTATATGTGTTGGAGGTGGATGCCCATACACAACCTCAAAAGGTGTCATACTAGTAGATGAATGAAATGTAGTATTATACCACTATTCGGCTAAAGGCAACCAGTTGAGCCATTCTTTAGGTCTATCAACCCCCATGCATCTTAAGTATCCTTCTATACAAACAACTATTTAGGGGTGTAAACGAATATTAAATGAATCAAATACACTATTTTCATATTTGTATTCGTTTAACTTTTTGAATATTTGGATAAAAATATGGATTTGATAGATATTTAAGAATAATATTTGAATTCGTATCTGTTGGATGTCTGTTAAGTTTGGAAATATTTATATTCGATTATAATTATTCAAATGCATCCATATTTGATTAAACTTATCCATATTCAAATTATTTTTTTGATATTCATATTTAATGATAATTATATAGAAATCTATTTACGAGTATCCAAATACGTGAATTTATGAACTTATAACAAATATATTCAAATGCATCTTAAATTCACATGCAAGTTGGGGCCAACCTTGAGGATGGTGTGATGCCACCTAAGCATCACACCTTCCCACCATCTATTCATAGATATAGAGGGTGGCCAACCATTATGATGTGATGCACAAGCAACTTTAAATCTAATTGTTAGATTCTCTCTTTCCCTCCAATTTTGCATGTGTTGCCTCATGTGTTGAAGCTTCACATTTTTCCTCACTTTCTACCTTCAAAATCAGCCGTCATCCTTGCTCTTCTCTCCTATGTTTTTCAGATGAAATTGGAGAGAATTAGATTGTTTATTGGCCTGTGGATCTTATCATTTAAGGTAAAACAATTGGGTTGCTAGCCTTTTGGAGATCCTCTATTCAGGAAGTAACTTGGAGGCAATCCTAGAGTGGCTTCTAATTCTCTAATTTGGCTGAATTTTTTATTGAGGGTTCCCAAAGGTGTTGATGATCTTGTGTCTAAATTTCAGCCAATTCGATGGTGATTTGGTAGGGTAAAAGTTGTCATGAACCATCTGTGCCACTAGAAGACAAATTCAGGGTGTTGAAGTGTTCTTCTTGCTTGGAGTTTGAGCATTTAAGGTAATCCTTCTACCAAATCTGTAGCCTAGTTAATTTGGTGTTTTTATGCTTTGATTTTTGATCTTAGTGCTACACTTAACTTCATCTGCATGGCAAGTATTGAGTTAGAATGATTCTCAAAGAGCATATTCATTTAGCCAATTAGTTGGACTCCATGGGCTTGAGGGTGGACATTGACTATGGAGATTGGGTACTTTTCAATTAATGTAGATTAATTAAATTGAGTTATTAGTTTAGAAAAGTTTAAAATAATGTAAATATTTTGATATTATAAAATCACAAGAGTTATGAGCCAATGTCTAATGAATGGTAGAATCTAATAGGTCGCACACAAAAGTCAATTGAAAATCCTACTTGATATAGGGGAATTTTGTAAGAGTTAGAAAGATTCCACCTTGACCAATTTTTGGAGGGAGACGGTAAACTCAATTGTTGGTAAATTTGGCATGATCAATTTAATTGCTAAATTGATTTAAATAATTTTAGGAATTAAATTAGACAAATTAAATTAAGAAGGTAATTTAATTAGTGCCACATGACTATCAATTGGTCAAGTTAACTTACGGAGTTAAGTTAACACCTTCTAGCTTAAGGTGTTAAGCTAATTGATTTAAAGAGTTAAGTCAAGGTCAGTTAATTGAATTAAGGGGTTAATTTAATTAATGTGAAGAATTAATTTGGAGGGAAACTCAAAATGAAAGGATTCATTTGGAGTGCAATAAAATTTATTTGGATGACATTTCATAAGATGAAATGAAGAATCAAAATGAAATTCTTGTGCTAGTGAAATTAAGAATTTCACACATGCAACTTGCAAGGCAAGTTGGCACCAACCTCATGGGAGGTGTGATGCCAACTTGCATCACACCACCCTCCCTATAAATAGGAGAGGGGGTGGGCGGCCAAGGCATGCATTGCACATCCAATTGTTAGATTCCATTTTTCCCTCCAATTTGTGTGACTCTCCATATGTTGAGGCTTTGCTTTTCTTCACCTCTCTCTCCCTCTGAATTCAGCCTTCATCCTCTATCTTCTCTCTTTTATTCTCCAGGTAATCTAGAAGAGATTTGGATTTTCCATTGATGTGTGGATCATCACATTAAAGGCAATACACTTGGATTGCTTGGCATTTGGAGATCCATTACCATCCAATTAGTTTGGAGGCATTTTTGGAGTAACTTTCGATTTTCTATTTTGGCTAAAATTTTCCTGGAGCTTCTTTAAGATGTTGGTGATCTTGTGTCCAAATTTTAGCTGAATTTGAGGTAATTTGGTTAGGCAATTGTTGCCAACTTGTTGTTGCGCCACTGGGAGATAGCTTTCAAGTGTTGAAGTGATCTTCCTCTATTACTTGGATTTTATGAAATCAAGGTAATCCTCCATCCATATCTGAATTTGAAGCATGATTAGATCATTGGTTTCAAATGTGTCCTAGTTAATTTAGCAATTTTTATGCTCTAATTTTAGATTCTTGTGCTACATTTGACTTCAATGCATCGGTGTCTAACCTAGATTGCTAATGAAATAGGGTAGTATCCAACTCCTTGGAATATGTATCGTTAGTGCTCGTCCAAATCTTAGAAGTCCTATCTCATAAGATTCTAAGACTTCAGATATTTAAAATCATAACCATAGAGACTTGATTCATGATTACCATCATATGTGTGATTAAGTCTCAAAATCTTGTATGATTTAATGGCCTCAACCAAATAAATATGAAGAAATCATAAACACATAAGATGAAGATGTCCATGTTGGAATGGTGCCCACAAGCCAACAAGATTGGTATGTAAGCTATTTCAATTATGATACAATCTTGATTTAATGATATTTTTTATAAATGGCCATCTTTATCTGATGTTTATATCACTTCACTGGCATATGATTGAAGCCTCTAGATCACACAAGACTATGGGACTTGCTCGCACACTAGGTGGTGATCATGGAATAATTCATACACGGTTGTGATCTTAAATATCCCAAGTCATTGAATCTAATGAGATAGGGCATCTAAGATTCAGATAGACTTGCATTAATGATGCATAATTCAAGGATTGGATGCTGCTCCATTCCATGAGCAAACCATATGTGATATAGGTGCATATTAGTGGGTGCTTGTTAGATAACAAAGTACTAGAGATTCGCTTGGAGAATCCACTAGATAGCCATAGTGGTAAGTCTATAGTAGCTAGTTATTCAACTTACGCTATTGCATGTAATTAGTCCTTTGACCTAAGGATCTATTGTAATCTTGTGCTTAGGTTCTTATGCTTTAACTCTACTTTTGGCTACTTATCAAGCGTTTTGTGGTGATTAGGCATGAGCTACTTAGATATAGAGGTTTATGAGATCCAAGATGGGATTCGACTCCTCATCTTTATAAAGAGTAAGTGCATCTCTTAAGCATTCTATGATGATCGATTCCAATGAGTCCTTGGCCAAAGCAATGTGACAATTTGGAAAATAGTTTTCTAAAGATGAGGTCACAAATTAGAATCGAACATTAAGAATATATATATATATATATAGTATCAAGGTTATTAAGGAGCTGAGAAATATCTTGCCCTAGGCCTCTTTCATGGAGATAGAAGATAGAAGGACCATATTTGTATGGTATGCATAGAGCTAGAATGGTTCACCAAAAGCATCATTCAGCCAATTATTGGGCTCATAGGCTTAAGGTTGGACATCAACCATAGAAATTGGGTACTTTTCATGTAACACCTTGAACTGTGATATACTATATAAATAAAATAGGGAAGTAATGAGTTTGGCTAGGTTAATTTTGGACTAGATTCAATTGTGATCTAGAATTAAAAATTTATAATCAAAGGTTTGAATTGCAAATAAAAGAAGGACTTGATTGACTAAAATCATAAAACCTAAGGGGTCAATCTAGGGGAATTTAAAGTTTAAGGGCTTTAAATAATTAAATTTAGACTTGAATGCCCAAAGACAGAAATATTAGAGGTTAGTGTGCAAGAATTAAAAGTTGAGAGACTTAATTGAAGTGTAGAGGGCTAAAGTGAAAGGTAGTTAGGAGTTATGGGGTAAAATTGTAGTCAGTCGAAAGCTTTGGTCAAAATGAGAAGGCCAAAAATACTTTTATATATATGGGGTGAAGGATAGACTTTAGTTAAACTTCTAAAAACAACCCCAAATCCACCCTCATGGAGAATTACCAAAATTTGACTGAGAAACTTGAAACTAAAACCGTAGTTAGACTCCTCTCAGCTCAAGAAGCAAAACTATACCAAAAATATCAAGAAATAATCACAAAGATAGTTGGAAAGAGGAGGCTAATGGTGGGTGTTGTAGTTTTTCATTTTTCAGCAACAGGTTGTAGATAGGCTAGTGTAGGTCTTGGTCGGAATATCAATGGTAAGCTCATGGTAGAGTCAATTTTAGGTTTCGACATCTAGTGGTGAAGAAATTGAAGTGGGTGGTGAATGGCGGTGAGGTTAGGATTATAGGGTGGTTTTTTTTTTCTTAATTAGATAGCCAAATGGTGGCAAATCGAGGAATTATTTAGGGGGTTTTACTCACCTTGACGAGACGCACTTGATGGAGGTGTTGATTTTAATTTCTAGTGGCATTGCATGGTGACAGTGTTTAGATAGTTTGTATAGAATTTAATTCCAGACTCATCTAGGTTGTTTTTAGCTTGAGATTGGACTCCAATTCGACCTAATTTGGGTAATTTTCTATAAAATTTGATTAAATTATTGGATGTAGTTGGATTCTTAGATCAAGCTTAAGTATGACATTTATTATGCCTATTAAACGATAATTTAACTCAAGTTATAGATTAGTCCTGTAATTATTATAATGTTGAACTTAATCGACTCAAAAGGATTATCGAATTACCATGAGTACCTTAAGTCAAGTGTTGACGACTTGTTTACCAACTCATTGAGTTTACAACAATGACCTATTACTACTTTAAACATTTCAGTATACCATGAACTTGAGGGATTTGTGAATGAACAAATGAAGTAACTGAGGAATTAGATACGACTATTTAGGTACATTAAGAATAATGATTCAAAAAACAAAACCATATGTGTTTAGGTTAATTATTCTGAACTTTAAATTGATCAGGAAACTAGGTTACAAACCTTCTAAACATTTAAGGATTATCAGGACCATGTCAGAAAAACCTTAAGTTTGATAAAGATATTAACTATATTTATACGTAAGACTCAAAGGGCTGATGGAATAATAACTTGAGTTATTTTTTGACAGTTCTCGACTCAACTAGGAAGCTATAGCTTGAGTGCCATACAACTAGGAATTCCTCTGCATTTGCCATGTGAGTTATATTAGCTTTCATTGCAAGAGAAAAGAACATATATAATTACTATTATGTCTTTATGGTCTGATTTTGATTGTGTCAGTCAATCATTGCTATTTGTTTATCCTATAATATCCATTGATTCTTGTGTTTAAAGTTGACAATTTATTTGAGTTGTTCTGTCGCCTCGGATTCTTGAGTCGTTATTGAACAAAGCTTATGTGAGTTTTCATCTTGTACATATATGTTAATAAATTTATCACTATTATTTGACCTTGTCTTGGTTGGAAATATTCGCTCACCTGTGACTTATTGATCCTTGATTCCTATGATACTCTTGATAGTTCATTATGTCTCATCTTCGGTAATTCTTGAACTATACCTACTTGATACTCTTATCTGTCTAGAATTGTGAAGTTTTGAGTGTGTACATGAGTTTTGATAAATTAAACTGTTTGCAAAAATAGTACTCCACGTCACCCCTTTCACAAAGCACTCTTGTTAATATTAATTTATAGCACTTCATCTGAAATTGATGATTATGTTGAAAAAGCTGAAAATGATTTCAAAATATTGTCATATCATTTTGGAAACCAGCCTTGCGCTGAATCATGTGATAATGTTAATATGGCGACTTGATATATTACCTAAAAGCTTTTGGACATACTAACATGAATAAATTTTTGGCCCTGGGATCGATTATGAAAGACAACTGGGTGGAATGGACTACTGTGACAGATCTTTCGATTGGTACCCATGTGCAATGCATATTACCCTATCTCATAGCTAGCTGGAGGTAGTTGTCTATGAGTTGACAAAACATGCAACTAGCCATGCTTAGCATGTGATTCAGTGTCTGACCTAATCATTCGACACTATGGAAGGATAAGGATTTTTCTGTGTTTTCAAAAGTGTAGTGACAAGGTAGGAAAACCACCAACAGCAAGGTTATGAAATTTCTTGACATGTTTTATTCTTATGCTTTGAATGTTTGGTGGAAATCAAATAGGTCTTCAAATGACATGACTACTTCTTTTGGTCGTAATCGAGATTCAATCCTTGATGAGAGACAATGAATTTTGTAAAGTCTCAGCACTAGTATGGGATGGTGGTAAGATGGATCGCCTAGAATTTTAATTAAAACTTTCTCTCATAACTTCTAGAAATTTTACTGTTTCTACTTATTTTCTATATATTATTTGAGGAATTATCCCTTTGTTGTTATTGCTAGACTATCTCACTATTATGTTATTTTTGTGGTATAGCTTGAGCAATGCCTCAGGCGAGAGAGTAGGCACCTCTCGATCGAGGCATTATAGAGGTGGTATCAAAGCTTAGGTTTGAAAACCTGAGCTACACTAGGTTATGATCCTCGAAATATGATATTTTTGACTAGTGGAAAGTAAGCTTGATCTTGAGATTTGAATGAGGTATGAAAGTTTTGACTAAGATGTGAATTTTTGGGATAATGTTCGATCCAAAGGATATGAAGGGTTATGTTTAGGGTGCACAACCATGCATAATCCGTAACTTATAAGGTATCGAGCTTGTGACTTTTTATACTTGAGGGAGTAATATTCTTGGGAACTTATATTAGATGCAAACTTGTTTGAGAGCATTCTAGTCAACGTGTGAGCTGGTAACTATTCTAGATAGATTTGACTTGGTTAAGTAAATGATCTTTTATATAATGCTTTGGACATAAGGGGATATGTGATCCGAACGACATGACTCATTGAGAAATGGTTTGCTGATAAGTTGGGCCCCCTAGAATATGAAACATCAAGATTAAATGTGACTAAGATTGACATGAAATTAGGCTAGGATGTGAACTTTTAAGTATTGCTTGACATCAAAAGAGGAAATGATTGGTATTGGAATGGCCAACCAGTATCAAATCCTATACTCTCAAGATGTCAAATATATGGCGTCATGAAGGTTGGATGGAGTAATACTTTTGGTATCATAGTGTTGCATAGATATAATAGTGATAATGGGACTTGGAAAGCCAAGAATTATTTTGGAATAATCTATAATTTGGCTTCTACATATGGTTGCGATCTGTGGGGTGTTGTTGTTTCAAGGAAATTAATACTCTATATCATGATATTTGAAAGGGAAAAAAGGAATATTTCCCCTAAGGAGATCTTTTAAGAAAATATGACTAATAGGTATATACGATTATGGATTAAATCTTTGGGGAATTAGGTCATAAATAGTAAGATAGCTCACAAGATGATAGTTAACAGAGAGAAAATTGCTTATAAAAGTGAATTTGCAAAGAAAATGTTATGACTTGATGAAAATGGGATAACATTTGTTGGAAAACATAGAAGCTATTTGGAGTTAGTAGTGGAATCTTAAAGGAAAATATCAAGAATGGATGAAATCAATCTAAAGAAAAATATTTGGGAACATGTATGTATATCATGCGTATATGCTTGGGAACTTAACTTATCAGAGAGATCATTATTGTAAATAAAATTGAATTTGATACTGGCATGATAGTAGAGATTAGTGATATTTAACATGCATGAATGATCATAACTTGAGTGATATGACTACTTGGGAAATTTGAGAAATAATCATAAAAGAATTAATCAAAAGAATTACAAAATGATAAGAGATGAGAAAGATGTATGACTACCCATAGGATATAGAGTTATAAGGAAACGCCAGAATTAGTATGCATAGGAAAATGAATATCTTAGGACTAGTTGTAATCTTCTTATCATAGACCAGGTAATTATTGGACTATCGAATGCTTCTTATAGCCCCATATGTGGCCTAAAGAAAAAAAAAGGGCAGGCGAATGTTAATGCTAATTTGAAGATTAATTGAATTTTGGCTTATCTTGTGTTTGGAAAATGGTACACATATACATCTATTTTGTTTTTTATATAATTAGAAGAACAAAGAATGAATGCTAAGTAATACATCTCCCATTAAACCTTTTGGATAAACATGCCCAGTTAGATAGAAAAGTTCTATAATACTGAATGGCAACACAAAAACTAACCCCCAATGTATTCTCTCAGTCCGAAAAATCTAGAAGAAGATACTTCAGAGTGGAGATGTCCAATAAGTGTTGAAGGAATAACAAGAGAACTACTAATAAATTTAGAAATGAGAAAACAAATGATGGAACAAATGGTTATGATGTGGCAACAACTTATGCAATTGTGTCAGCAACAAGATTAGATAAATGATTTTGAGAGAAGCAAAGAACGTCTCGAATTTGGGACTTCAACACACATTAGTTGGTTCCATCCCCAAATCTTCGTGGGTAGACTAGACTACCAACAGGTTGAAGCATAGATCAAGAAAATTGAAGATATTTTCCAAATGTTGGGCTACCCAAACAATTACAGGCTTATACATGTTATTAAGCTTTTGGAAGGAGCTGCTCTACAATGGTGGGTTTTAGTGAGCCAATGATGGGAATATAAAGGAATACCTCATACTTAAGAAAACTTCATATGGGAATTTATGGATAGATATATACCACGAGAAATGAAAGAAGCTCGAAAATAAAAGTTTGTGAGCATTAGCCAAAGAGAAATGACAGCATGGTATTATGAAGCTAATTCAACAGGTTAATTCATTACGTGCCACAGATAATGAGAAAAGAGGAGTGTAAAGCTAAGAAATTTGTTGAAAGGTTAAGACCCAAAGTACAATAGACCCTTACACCATGTGAGCAATCTACGTTTGAGGAAGCTTTAAAAAAGGACTTACAGGTGGAGCAAGAACCTTCTGAAATGTACAAATATGCAAAGAAGTATAAACAAAGAGAGATCGATAAGTTTAAGCCCCAGGATAATAAGAAATGTAGTGTTGGGAAGAAACGACCAAAGATTCAAATTAGGACATCAGCCAATTACCTGCATTCTTTTAAAAATAACCCCTAGGTATCTTAGATATCCATGATAGGAGCCTGTAGCTTCTGTGGTGACCATTGCCATAGTAAGAGCATGTGTTGGAAAAGGCAGAGAAAATGCATGAAGTGTGGTAGCGATGAATATTTCATTTGGAATTATCTTAAAATTAAGTAGTCAATCTCAAGTGCTCAGAAAGATAAAGGCAAATAGGTTGATAAAGGTATTGTCTAGTTTTTGAACATTAAGAGAGGATTTGGTCTATGTATTCTTAACCTTATCTCGCACATGGAATCTAAGGGTCATAGACGTGCCATTCGTGACTACAATTGATGCATGTAATTTTTGCATATGTATAGTAGACCGTGTAGAAATATCTAACTTATTAAAAAACCTTAAGTAGTGTTGATGTAAATAATTTTGTTACTAGTTCCTAAATGTACAAAGCTTAGATTTATTATATGACTTAATCATGTGTATCAGTTTGAACTCTATGATCTTTTATGTGGATATTTAAGTTTATATGTGCTTAACACAGTTGACAACTGTGGACTTAGACTTTACGTACCTTTGGGGTATGTAGTTATACTTACCTTTCTGACTCGTACCTATTTGAGTTGCTAAGGCCTTGAAATTAATGATATCATAAACTCCATTTCTTGTAATGTCCATTTAGTTAATACAACTTTTGCAAGCAACTAGGCCACAATATGTAAGCATATAACGTGTCATCTTGGGTTGTCTTACTAAAGTAAAAATCACTCTTGGCCTTACTAAAGTCAAAATCACTCTTGTGGGCCAATGGAATTTCTTGAGAAAATATGGGCTATAGTTTGTTTCTTAAGTATAAATACTTGAATCAGAAATAAAAAGAATAGGATTACACATATTTGAGTTGCATATATGGAGTTCAAATTGGAATTAAGTTCTATTGAAATTCAAGGTCTTTCAAAGTACAAGACTCCTTGAAAGAAAATAGAGGTTGATCATACCAAGATTGGAGCTACGATAAACGGTAGAAGAGTGAATGAGATGTTAGGTGTAAAGGTTTCTTAAGCTTTCATAATAACATAGGAAAGACTCTAGTAAGCATGAGTAGATAATGGAAATAATAGGGGGTTTAGGATGAAGAATCATCTAGTTACCTCTTTCAGGTTAGGGATAATTCTTGTCCATTCTAACTGAACCTATGAACAATTCGTGAACTCTATGGCGACACTCGACATAGAGAACCATTATGTTGCAATGTATAGAAAATGATAACAATCAACACTGTGTCATGAATTTCCCCTGAGAACAAGAAACTAATTCTAGATATCTTAAGAAGGCAAAGAAAACAAGTTACGAAGCCTAATTGAAGACCAAATAATAAAAAATTGCACTATCACCCTTACTAGGCTAAGAAGCATAGAATCTAATGATATTGTCTAAGGTATGGTTTAGGTTCATAATATTTAAAGAAACTGTGTATGACTTTGGATATTATCTCACCCTTTTGCACCTATCCATTCTGCCTTGCAATTAAAACTTAGGCATTATTTCATCCTCTAAATTTCAAAACCTAATTTTTTTGAAGAAATGGAAGTGTCTATATTTATCTCATACCTAAACAATGATATGCTTTTTTGCTATTATGAGTTTCAAGGATGTCAAATAGGAATTTGGGAACCAAATTCTCTTAAGAGGAAGAGAGTTCCTAAATTTTGAGATACTAAATAAATAAAATAGGGAAGTAATTAGTTTGGCCAGGTTAATTTTGGGCTTGATTCAATTACGATCTAGAATTAAAAATTTATAATCAAGGGGGGTTGAATCAGAAATAAAAAAAGAACTTAATTGACTAAAATTATAAAACCTAAGGGTTCAATATGGGGGAATTAAAAGTCAAAGGGTTTTAAAATAATTATATTTGGACTTGAATGCCCAAAGATAGAAATATTAGGGGTTAATGTGCAAAAATTAAAAGTTGAGGGACTTAATTAAAGTGCAGAGGGCTAAAGTGAAAGGCAATTAGAAGTTGTGGGATAAAATTGTAGCCAGTCAAAAGCTTTGGGGTCAAAATGAGAAGGCCAAAAAATACTTATATATATAAGGTAAAGGACGAAATTTAGTTAAACTTCTAAAAACAACCCCAAACCTACCCTCACGGTGAATTATTGGAATTTGACTGTGAAACCTGAAACAAAAACCATAGTTAAACTCCTCTCAGCTTAAGGAGCAAAACCATACCAAAAATATCAAGAAACAACCGCAAAAATAGTTGGAAAGAGAAGGCCGAAAGTAGTCGTCAGCATTTTTCGGCAACGGGTTGTAGGTGGGCTGGTATGGGTTTTGGTTAGAATATCATTGGTAAACTCATAGTAGAGTCAATTTTAGGTATCAACAGCTAGTGGTGGAGGAATTGAAGTAGGTGGCAGACGACGGCAAGGTTAAGGTTACATGGTAGTTTTTAGCTTAATTGGAGGACCAAATGGTGGCCAATCGAGGAATTATTTGAGGGCTTTTACTCACCTCAATGAGACGCACGCGGTGGTGGTGTTGATTTTAGTTTTTGGCAACAATGCGTGGTGGCGGTGTTTGGGCAATTTGTGTAGAATTTAATTCCAAACTCATCTAAGTTGTTTCTAGCTTGAGATTGGACTCCAGTTCAACCCAAATTGGGTAATTTTCCATAATTGAATTTTAATTTGATTAAATTGTTGGATGTAGTTAGGTTTTTGGATCAAGCTTAATTATGACCTATATTAATCCTATTAAACTATAATGTAACTCAAGTTATGGATTAGTCCTATAATTATTATAATGATAAACTCAATCGACTTAAAAGGATTATCGAATTATTGTTAGTACCTTAAGTAAGGTTTTGACGACTTGTTTACCGACTCGTTGAGTATACAACAATGACCTATGACTATGTTAAACATTTTAGTGTACCGTGAACTTGAGGGATTTGTGAATGAACAAATGAAGCAACTAAGGAATTTGATACAAGTATTTAGGTAAATTAAGAATTATGGTTCAAAAAATAAAATAGTGATGGTTTAGGTTAATTATTCTGAACTTTAAATTGATTAGGAAACTAGGTCATGAACCTTCCAAACATTTAAGGATTATTTGGACCATGTTAGAATAACCTTAAGTTTGACAAAGACGTTAACTATGTTTATACGTAAGACTCAAAGGGCTAATGGAATAATAACGTAAGTTATTTTTTGATAGTTTTATTCTTGACTTAACTAAGAAGTTAGGGCTTGAGTGTCCATGCAACTAGGAATTCCTCTGCATTTGCTAGATGAGTTATATTAGCTTTCATTGTTGGGGAAAAGAACATATATATAATTACTATTATGTCCCTATGGTTTGATTCTGATTATGTCAGTCAATCGTCGCTATTTGTTTGTCCTATAATATCCATCAATTCTTGTGTTTAAGTTGATAATTTATTTGAGTTGTTTTATCTCTTTCAATTCTTGAGTCATTATTGAACAAATCTGATGTGAGTTTTCATCTTATATATATATATATGTTGACAAATTTATCACTATTGTTCAATCTTGTCTTGATTATAAATATTCACTTGCATGCGACTTATTGATCCTTGATTCCTGAGGTACTCTTGATAGTTCATTATGTCTCCTCTTTCGTAATTCTTGAACTATACCCACTTGAAACTCTTATTTGTCTAGAATTGTGGAGTTCCAAGTATGTACATGAGTTTTGACAAATTAAACTGTTTGCAAAAATAGTACTCCACACCACCCCTTTCATAGAGCACTCTTGTTAATATTGATTTACAGCACTTCATCTGAAATTGACAATTGTGTTAAGAAAGCTAAAAATGATTTCAAAACATCGTCATGTCATTTTGGAAACCAGCCTAGCACTGAATTGTGTGATAATGTTAATATGGTGACTTGATATATTACCTGAATGTTGTTGGACATATTAACATGAACAAACATTTGGGCCTTGGGATTGGTTATGAAAGATGGTTAGGCGGAACGGACCGCAGCGACAAATCTTTCGACTGCTACCTACGTGCGATGCACATTACCTTGTCTTATAGCCAATTGGAGGTAGTTGTTTATGAGCTAGCAAGGCATGCAGCTAGCCATGCCTAGTGTGTGATTCAGTGTCCAAGCTGATCACTCGACACTCTAAAGAGATAAGGATTTTTCTATGTTTTCAAAAGTGGAGTGACAAGTTAGGAAAACCACCAACAGCAAGGTTATAAAATTTCTTGACATGTTTGATACTTATGCTTTGAATGTTTGGTAGAAATCAAATAGGTATTCAATTAGCATGACAACCTATTTTGGTTGTAATCAAAATTCAATCCTCTGTGGGAGATAGTGAATTTTGTGAAGTCTCAGCATTGGTATAGGATGGTGGTGAGATGGATCGCCTAAAATTTTGATTAAAACCTTCTCTCACAACTTCTAGACATTTTAATGTTTCTACTTATTTTCTATATATTACTTAAGGAATTATCCCTTTGTTGTTTTTACTAGACTATCTCGCTAAGTCATTCGGACTTACGTTATTTTATTGTTATTTTTCATTTTTTGCTCCAAATGAGAACAAGTGACACTAATAGACTAACCCAAGTGGTACATAAGGTAATGAGGATGATAGAAGTGCTAAATGTGGTTCGTGATGTCTTGGTTCGTAGTTGTACATTTGTTAGAGGATTGTTGTAGAAAATTAAATACTTCAGATTTTTGAGAAATGTATTTTCTATTATTTAGGATACTTGTGGTACAATTTGAGTAGCACCTTGGGCGAGAGTAGACACCTCTCAATCGGGGAGTTACACTTCAATTAATAGAGATTAATTGAATTGAGTTGGTTAGTTTAAAAGAGTTTAAACTAATGTGAATATATGATATTCTAAAGTCACAATGGTTGTGTGCCCATATCCAATGAGTGGTAGAACTTAATGGGTCACACAAAAAAGCTAACAAGCAATCCTAAATATTGAGGGGAATTTTCTAAATGTTAGAAGAATTCCAAGGTGGCCTAAAATTATGGGAATTGGTTGACATAATTTTTAGGCATATCGACTTGATCAATTTAATTGTTAAATTGGTCTAATTAATTTAAGAAGTTAAATTAAGACCAATTAAATTAAGTGTTAATTTTATCTAGTGCCACATGACTGTCAATTGATTAAGTTAACTTGAAGAGTTAAGTTAAAAAAAAAAACTAGCTTAAAGAGTTAAGTTAGTTAACTTAAAAGTTAAGTCAAAGTTTAATTAAATTAAAGTATTTAATTTAATTAAAATGAATTAATGATTTTGGACGGAGAATTCAAATGAAATGTTAATTTGAAGTGGAATTAGAATTTATTTGATGGACATTTCAGAAGATGAAATGTAGATTCGAAATGAAATTTAAATTCACTCAAATTAACATACAACTTGTAAGATGCTTGCAAGTTGGCATGCTTAGGTGGCGTCCCCCCACCTTGGCATCACACCATCCTCCTTCTATATATGGATATAGAGAAGGGGCGTCCAAGCTGGGAACAAATACACGTTTTGTGCATCTAAAAGTTAGATCCAAAATTCTCCTCCAAAAGTGATTCTCTCATGAGTTGAGGTTTCAACCTCTTCTTCACCTCCCTCTCACTTTGGCCTCCTGCTAGCTCTCTTTCTCCTTGATTTTCCCAACTAAAGTTATGAGAAAGGGATTATCCATTGGTGTGTGGACTTTGACATTAGAGGCAAGACGAATTTCAGATTGCTTGTTTTTGGTGATCCTCTGTCCTAGAAGTGACTTTCTAGACTTTGTTAGAGGTATTTCTGGAGGATTTTGGAGCTGAATTTTTTCTTGAAATTCTCCATTGAGTTGGAGAAATTTTGGTCCAGATTCGACTTGAATCCAAGGTGATTTGCTTGACCAAAAGTTTATCACACCTTGCTGCGCCAGAAGCAGTCTGCTTTTGGGAAAAGAAGCACAACTTCATGTTTTGGTTGGATTTTGCTTAAGAGGTAACAATCTGACCTTAATCCATTATATAGGAATGATTTAGATCATTGGAATGGTGTAATCTAAGTTAGATTTCAGTTTTTGAATGTTTTAAATTGGATCCTTAACATTACACCTCTTTCAAGTGGTATCAAAGCTTAATTTCATGCTATATTTTGGATTCTCTTTTGATTGATTCATATGATGGATTGATCTAGATCTTCAAAAACTTGATCTAAAAGATTGGAGTGTTTAGATGATGATGATTGTGGCTCCTTTGATGATGAATAGATATTATGTTAATATGTGTTTTAATTGTTAATTCCTAATTGGCTAATGTTAAATATTGATTTGGCATTGGATTATATTTTATGTTGATATAGCATGTTTCATTTGACCTTAAGTTATTTTGGTCTTTTTTGATTTAATTGGATTGGATGTAATTGGAGATTTTTGGAAAAATGTGATTCTCACTTTAATGTGATTTTGTAAGCATGTTTGAGCTCTTGTTTCTTTTCATATTTAAAAACTATTTTGGATCTAAAATTACATCTATATTGTGTGGAAATGACGTTTCGAAGATGTTCTAAAAGTTTGATGCACAAAAAAAGAGCAAAATAGGGCAAAAATCGCCTAGCACCATGTGACTGAGCCATTGCTTGCCTAGCCGGGCGTTGGCCAGTAGCAGGCGTAGCACGTGCATGCCTGTCATGCAACTATGTTTCTAACACGGGCGGGCAGTAGCTTGGTCTCGGTCATAGCTTGATTTTGGCTCCTTTTCGTGATCAAAAGTGTATTTTTTCACACATAATAGATGCACAAATGTTGTGTAAACTCTCAAAACTATGCTTGACATTTTTTATGCTCTCTTAAATCTTATTAAAGTTAATCTCCAATTGTTTAACAAATAGGATGCATAAAGTTTATGCTTGTCTTTGCTTGGTTAATTAATTATTTATATGATAAGATTTAATTTATGGAATTGAATGTCAATTCTTAATTTATTTGTTATTCATTTAAATGTTAAATGAATAATGAATAAATGGAGATGATCATGAGCCTTTCAATATTGATTTAATTAATTTCAAGTTGTTGAAATGGGTTGTATTAAATGGGGCTTACATGCTTCTTGTTCTATCTTGTAAAACTTATGAAAGTAGAATCACTAGGAGTGAGGTTCTCTTTCTCTTGTAAAGGTTGCAAGGAGCAAAGAAAATCCATGGAGGTTTGAAGACCCACGAATGTATGGGGATACACTCATGTAATAGCTTAGTTTAATCAACCTACTTAAAATCAATTGAGTGATGCACCTATGGCTCTAAGTGCATCACTTGGTTAGGCTCATGGTCATCCCACCCTAAGAGCATGCTAGGCACATTTACTTATTTATGTTTTTCGTGTCCCATTGATGTATGTGATGCATGGATTAGGATATAGGAAACCTAAATAAGAAAATAAAATTGGTGAGATCTTGGCATGCAAGTTTAAAATCCTTGTAATTAGTATGTTTAAGTGTTCTCAAATATTAAGTCAAAATGGATATAAATTAAAAGGAGTTTTAATTAATTCATGTCTTCTACTAATAGTATATGCCATGATGATGCTACTGAATTTGTGTGATGGCACTCAATCATAGGAGTCACACTTAGGAAAAACGTTGTGAGCATATACTTAGCATACAATGTACCTTTGATTTGGAGCTTTCCACACATTGGCACTCAGTCACGAGGGATGTTGTGAAGTGGTCTTGAATTAAAGTTTGATTAGTAGATTTAATGTAACACTTAGTAATGTAAACATCACATGAGTTGTGGGTCTATATGAAAATTGAGAGAAAATATATCAAGAGTTGCATATGGTGCAATTAGCAAATGTTGCTTATCCTTAGATTGTTTGTGAATGGCACTTGGTTATGGGGATCCACTTGCAAGTCTTTGGAGTCATGATTCTCACTAGAAAATATGATTTCTCAAATTCTTTTAGGGGGTAAAGGATTTGATAAAATAATAGGAGAAAAACATGTTGGAAAGATCATAAACATGTTTTCAAAATATCAATATTCAATCATATGCTTATATTCTCTTTTACCACTTTTTGTGGATTTGTGAAATCTTTAAACTCAAAATGGCTAAGAATCCACTTATAACAATTTTGGAAACCAATAAACTAATTGGGCCCAATTTTCGCGATTGGTTGAGAAATCTCAAAATAGTGCTTAACTCTAAAAAAAGGACTTACGTACTTGACCAAAGTCGGTCGAAAACTATTGGCGATGACGCCACCGATGAGGCACATGAACTCTCCATGAAGTTTGTAAATGATGATCTACAAACAAGGTGTCTCATGATGGCAACTATGTCTAATGAGTTGCAAAAATCCCATGAGCATATGAAACTTGCAAATAAGATCTATACACACCTACAAGAGTTGTATGGTGTCCAAATTAGACACGAATGGTTTGCTTTGTCTAAGTAGCTCATTAGAAGTAGAATGGCCGAGGGCATGAGCATCCATGACCATAGGCATAAAATGATTGGACTCATTGAAAAACTTAGACAACTTGATGTGATCATGGACAATGATGACTATGTGATTTGATCCTACAATTATTGCTAAGTTCATTCAACCAATTCGTTATGAAGTGATGATTAACAAATTGATGAACATGTTGGTTACTGCCAAGGCAATTATGAAAAAGGAAAAGCCTATTATGCTTGCACTTTCCTCAAGTCTAAAGGCCCAAAAGGTCTTTGGAAAAGGGGTAAGAAGAAGACAAGTTCTTCATCAAAAAGGAAGCAACTCTTGAAAGGTTCAGGGAGCGTTTAAAAGAGGAAAAAGGCTAAAACCAATGTTGTATGTTTCCATTATGGTGAAAAAGGGCATTGTAGAAGAAATTGCAAAACTTATCTTGCAACCTTTGAGAAGGGTATGTATATGATTGAAGTGCATTTAATGACTAATTCTTACTCATGGGTATTTGATACCGCATGTGGTTCTCATCTTTGTAATTTGTTATAGGAGTTGAAAAGAAGAAAGTGTCTTAATGAATGGGATATGATCTTCCGCCTTGAAAATAGAGCAAAAGTTACTGCCACAATCTAAGGCATAATCAAGTTAGAGTTGGGAGATTCTATTATTGTACTTGATCTTTGCTTCTATGTACCAAATCTTATGAAGAATATAATTTCAATTTCTATTTTGAATAATGAAGGTTATGATTTTTCTATATCTAGGAAATTGAAAGGATTAAAGAGCAGTTCTTTAATTGCTTGAGTTACATTGAATAGTGGATTGTACATATTAGATTCTCAAAAATTATTAATGCACATTCAATTTAGTAAAAGAAAATTAGATATCCAAGAAGATGTTATTCTATGGCATGCAAGACTTGGGCATATCTCTAGAAATAAGATGAATAAGATAGAAGCTCTCAAAGCACTCAATGTTAGTAGCATTAAGGAACTTTCAACTTGTGAGCCTTGTTTGAAAGGAAAAATGACCAAGGTTCCTTTTGTAGGACAATTTGAGCAAAGCACAAGTCCTTTGAATTTGATCCATATAGATATGTGTGGTCCACTAAGAGTTAGTGCACAAAAAGGCTATTCTTACTTCATTACCTTCATCAATGATCACACTCAGTTTGGACATATATATCTTATGAAATATAAGTCCAAAGCCTTTGAAAGGTTCAAAAAGTATAGGTGTGAAGTAGAAAAGCAAAAACAACTTATTATTAAAACTCTTCGATCGAATTGAGAAGGAGAATACTTAAATACTAAATTCTTAGATTATCTAAAAAAGAATGAAATTTTCTCTCAATGGACTCCACCCGACATACCCTAACTCAATGGAGTAGTGAAGAGAAGAAACCATACCTTGTTATGGTACATTCCATGATGAGCTTCTCTGATGTGCCTATATTCTTTTAGGGATATGCCTTAGAAATGGTCACAAAGCCATTAACTATAGTACCCTTAAAGTCGATACCAAAGACTCTACATGAGATGTGGTATGGTAAAGCACCCTCTTACCATTATTTAAAGGTTTAGTCCTGCATACGTGAAGAGGTTAGTAGGAGACAAGTTGGATAGTCGATCCTCCTTGTGCAAGTTTGTGGAATATCCTAAAGAGTTTATGGGTTATTACTTCTACGATCCATCAGAACAAAAAGTATTTATCTCGAGGAACACCATTTTTTTGGAAAGAAAATTTCTATTATGTAGAAATAGCATTATTGTTGAACTTGATGAAGTTTAAGATGATCAACAAATTCCACAAGCGGTAGAAACAAGTAGTAAGCCCTACACACAATCTCTACGTAGGTCGAATCGAATTAAGAAGCAACTTAAAAGGTTCAAATTTCTTCATGAGATGGACCGATTGAATATAGATTCAAAGACCTACAATGAAGCTATGTTAGACATAGACTCTTAACATTGGCTTGATGCCATGAGATCCAAAAGTAGACTACATGTACTCTAACAAAGTATGGACTTTAGAAGATCCACCAAAGGGAATCATTTTTGTTGGTTGTAAGTGGATCTATAAGCGAAAGCTAGGAGTTGATGGAGAGGTAACAACTTTTAAGGCGCGAATAATGGCAAAAGGTTATCCTATAGACCCGGTATTGATTTTAAGGAAATCTTTTCACCAGTTGTAATGCCTAAGTTTATTCTAACTCTACTTGCTATAGCAGTATATTACGACTATGAGATAAGACAAATGGATGTGAAAACTACTTTCCTCAATGGAAACATGGAAGAAAAAAATTATATGGAACAACCATAAGGTTTTACATCTAAGCAGAGTGAGCAAAAGGTTTGCAAATTCTAAAGATCCATTTATGGACTTAAAGCAAGCATCTCAAAGTTAGAACATACATTTTGATAATGTAGTCAAATCATTTAGCTTTATCAAAAATGTATATGAAGCTTGTGTGTATAAGAAGGAGAGTGGAAATAGTGTACAGTTTATTATGCTTTATGTCAATGATATCCTTCTCATTGGGAATAAGATAGGCATGTTAGAGTGTACTAAAGTGTGGTTATCTACTCAATTCTCTATGAAGGATTTGGGAGAAGTATCCTACGTATTAGGAACATGTATCTACAGAGATAGATTGAAGGAGATGCTGAGGCTATCCCAAACCTAGCACATTGACAAAATACTAAAACAGTTTAGTATGAAAGAATCCAAGAAGAGATTTCTTCCCATAGGATATGGCATTCATCTCTCCAAGTCTATGGCCTCTAAGATTGAGGTGGAGAGACAAAAATGTCTCAGATACCTTATGCATCTACTATAGGGAGCATAATGTATGCAATTCAATATATAAGACTTGATATAGCGCATGCTCTAAGTGTTACAAGCAGGTTTCAATCCAATTCTGGTGAGAGTCACTAAATAGTCGTAAAAATGATCCTTAAGTACTTAAAAAAGACTAAGGAATTATTTTTAGTATATGGCAATAGAGAATTAAAACCTGAGGGGTTTTCGGATTTTAGTTTCCAATCCGGTGTAAATGGCCTAAAATCCACCTCTAGATTTATATTTTGCCTTAATGACAGCTCGGTATGTTGGAAGAGTTCCAAACAAGACACCACGGCCAACTCTACCACTGAGGCAAAATATATTACAGCTTTGAAAGCTACAAAAGAATGTGTTTGGATCAAAAACTTCATCCAAGAGTTGGATTAGTGCCTAGCATGTTTGAGCCTATAGTTGTCTTCTGTGACAACAACAGTGTGGTTGCACCAGCTAAGGAGCTAAGATCTCATCAGTAACCTAACACAAATTAAGGTTATACTATTTGATTCAAGAGATCATAGGTAGAGGCAATATTTGAATGGAAAGAGTTACCTCAAAAAAGAATAGAGTAGATCCACTAACAAAACCTTTATTGCAAAAAGTTTTTAAAAGACATCTTATGAAGATAGGTCTTTAGATTATAGGGAATTGGCTTTAGAGAAAGTGGGAGATTGTTGAATTAGTACCCCACAAGCCAATAAGATTGACATGTAAACTATTTCACTATTGATACAATCTTAATTAATTGATATTTCTTATAAATTGTCATCTTCATCTTATGCTTATATTATTTCACTGGCATATGGTTAAGCCCTCAGATCACACAAGACTATAGGACTTGGTCACATACTAAGTGGTGATCATGAAATAAGTCTTACACAGCCATGATCTTAAATATCCCAAGTTATAGAATCTTATGAGACAAAGTATCTAAGATTCGAATAAACTTGCACTAATGATGCATAATCCAAGGGTTGAATGTTGCTCCATTCCATGAGCAAATCATATGTGATGTGGGTGCATGTTAGTAGGTTCTTGTTAGAGAACAAGGTACTAGAGACCTGCCCGAAGAATCCACTAGATAGCTAAAGTGGCAAGTCAGTAGCGGCTAGTTCTTCAGCTTACACTAGCGCATATAATTAGTCCTTTGACCTGAGTATCCATTGCAACCTTATGTTTAGTTCTTCATACTTTGACTCCACTTTTAGCTACTTAACAAGCATTCCGGTGGTGATTGGGCATGAGCTACGTAAACATGGAGGTTTATGAGATCTAAGATAGGATTCGACTCCTTATCTTTGTGAAGGGTGAGTGCATCTCCTATGCATTCTATGATGATCAATTCTAAGGAGTCCTTAGCCAAGGCAGTGTGACAATTTGGAAAGGGTTTTCTAGAGATGAGGTCACAAATCAAAATCGAATATTAAGAATAGATGTATAGTATCGAGCGTATTAAGGAGCCAACAAATATCTTGCCCTAGGACTCTTTCATTGAGATAGGAGATGGAAGGACCGTATTGACATGTTATGCATAGACCTAGAATGGTTCACCAAAAGCATCATTTGGCCAATTGTTGGGCTCCATGGACTTGAGATTGGACATTGACCATGGAGATTAGATACTCTTCAATTAATAAAGATTAATTAAATTGAGTCAGCTAGTTTAAAAGAGTTTAAACTAACATGAATATATGATATTCTAATATCACAAAAGTTGTGAGCCCATGTCTAATGAGCGGTAGAACCTAATAGGTCCACACAAAAGCCAATAGGCAATCCTAAATGTTGAGGAGAATTTTCTGAGTGTTAGAAGAATTTCAAGGTGGCCAAAAATTGTGAGAATCAATTGACACAATTTTTAGTCATTTTGGCTTGATTATTTTAATTGTTAAATTGATCTACTTAATTTAAGGAGTTAAATTAAAACCTATTAAATTAAGTGTTAATTTAATTTGGTGCCACATGACTATCCATTGGTCAAGTTAATTTTAAGAGTTAAATTAACAAAAACAAGCTTAAAGAGTTAAATTAAGAGTTAAGTTAGTTAACTTAAAGGTTAAGTCAAAATTAAATTAAATTAAAGTGTTTAATTTAATTATAATGACGTAATGATTTTGGAGGGAGAATTCAAATGAAATGTTCATTTGAAGTGGAATTTGAATTTATTTGGTGGACATTTCATAATATGAAATGTAGATTCCAAATGAAATTCAAATTCACACAAATTAACATAGAACTTACAAGATACGACATGGTATGTATGGGATTATTCTTTTGTTTAACTTATCTATTATTATTTTTTTGTTAGGGGATGTCAGGTTGAGGTAAGAAATGTATCAATTCTTAAAAGGATATGAACTGTACATCTAAAAGAAACCTAAAATGCATCAATTGACTGCCTTCTTTGTATTGAATGAGTTTTTGAATGTTTGATAGATTAAAATATACAACAAAAAAATTGTCTTCTTATATATATAGTTATTACTAAGAGTCTATTAATATGTTGTATCATAATTTGTAGCCTTATTTCTAGTATATATTCCTCAGAATTGAATGACAACTCCAAAAAAGAGATTCTATTTTGTTTTTTGAATACTTTATATTTTAATACAATTTACTATTAAACATTTTATGTAATTATACTTGTTTTTTCCCTTTTTTTTGGTACAAGAATCAATCTATTTTTGGAAGTTCAAGTCAATACAACATTGTTCAGGGCAAGAAATTTGAAATGATTGAAACCCACTTCTAAAGTTTTGTATTGCCATGGAAATTCACCAACCTTATAGGCATCTTGCATGAGTGTTGTAAGTCTTTAATATAATTTTCCCAACTACTTTCATATCTTACTCACACAAGATGGCCACAAACACTCCTTCACCTTAAACAACCTTTTTCTACAACCAAGCATGGACAATGGAAGTTGACCAACCATTTATTCAATCCCTGGTAAAAGAAGCTTAAAAAGGCCACATACTCCATGAAAAAATCAATGGCCATGCAATCCTAGTTGCTTAGGAAACAATCAACATGATTTTTGTAATAATTTTCATTCCACGATTGTGTAAAATAATTCAAAAAATTGTCAAGAAGGTACCATGTATTTTGCTGATTGATTAACTACCCGGGCATGCATTAGGATAGAGATACAAACTCTATTCATGCCATAGATAGTCAGTAGGCTACATGAGCGAAGGTATTATGTGTTTATTTATTTTAATTATTCTACATTGAATTACAATCCTTTTAAGTTCATTAATATTTTATGTTACTGTGTGGGGTATTCTTCTTTCAAAGGCGTGTAGGCCCTTTGGAGAAATGGCTTATGACTCACTTAAAGTTATTTTTGAAAAAAATATGAGTTAATTTAATGGGGGTGATGATGGTAATATAATTGATGGTTTTTTTTTTTTTTTGGGTCATATAATTAATGTTGCCAATGGAGTTGATGATTCTAGTGGTGACCATGGCTATGTGCATAACAATGACGAAGTCATCAACTTAGACAATAAAGTAGATGAACCAAGTGACAAGATGTCCTCCAACGTCCCTCAAACACTTTATGTGTTTGGTCCATTTGGAAAGTCCAAGGTTGAGAAAACGGGAAAGAGAAATAAAATCCCCGACGATAAGGTTAGAAGCTCATCTATAACTTCAAGCCAAGCGAAATTAGGGGCTTAGGTTGTCTGATTTAGAGAAAGGAGATGAACTTAATGCCCCAGTCTATGAAGCACTAAGTTATTTAATAAAATAGTAATCGATGCTTGTTATCATGTTTCCTATGATGGTAGGATTTGAGAGTATCATTGCATGTTTTTCATCTATCAGTTTTCAACTTATGTTTTGTTCAAATGCTGGTGACCCAACTTTTCATGTCCGTATCGAGTGGTCATCTTCTTTCATATTATGTTGATTTATTAATAATAAAGTAGTTATCCGTTTGCCTCTTAATTAACTTGCTCCCTCATTTGAAATCATGTAAAAAATTTGACAAAAGTTAACAAACTCTAAAATTTCAGCCTCTATTTTTTTCCTTTCAACAAGGCACATGTTGTCTTTTCTCTAGCTTTTCCTAGTTATTAATTTTTCCCAGTTAAAAATTCATAACAAGAGTATTCTAATTATTCATAATTATGGGGTGAATCTGTAATTTAACTTCTCCAAATTCTAATCTACTCAACTTATGGTATACTCAAAGCCATAGCGGATTAATTAAAATGAAATTTAGCTCAAAATAAAATAATTATGCCAGCTTTTGATTGAGACAACCATTAAATGAGCGAAAGAATCTCAAGTTACATAGTCTAAATTTCCAAGTGCCCAAATAAAAGCTCCAAAATTAAAAATGTGAAGTTGTGACTTGCCAACTTGACTAATATAATTTAGACTCTTTATATTTTATATTTATTTTGAATGATAAATTAGTATTTGCGTCTTGTTCCATACTTGCACTATTAATAATTTCTAATTTTTTATAATTTATTTTTGGGTATTTTATTTTTGTGAATAATATATAAAATATAAGTGTATATTATGTAATTACGATATCGCTGTTGAATTACTTTTTAATCATCTCTTGAGCCCTGTCTCATCTTTTGCTTAATGTCCAAAAAAACAACCTGCTTGTTCACTGTCCAAAGAATCCACCTCTTTCTATTTGCTTGCTTATTCCCAGTTTTTCTTTGAACTTGTGTGATACTGCTAAAAATTGACTATAAGGACAATTGGTAAATTGACTAAAAATAGCAATAGGCCTAAAATTAATTAACTAAATAAAAGGGTCAAAGAGTTTGAAAGACAAGCTAAGCCCATAAGTAGGAGCAGAAAAAACTTTAAAAGGCCTAAGCCTGTTAATACTAAAATTTGTAAATTCCAAGTTTCAAAGAGAAATTGGGCACAAGAAATCATTCATAAAAATTATCAAAGTAAAAGAACTTTAAAGAAACTAAGATCTCTCTGTGTGCATTCCAAGGAAGACAAACCAACACTCTAGTCTAGAAAGACCCTATGTTATTTCTATATAGCATTATTTCAGCATCATTTGCATGAACTCTAAAGAACTACATAGGAACATTGAGGATATAAACAAGACTAAGAGTCCGCAATCCTTGCAATTAGGTGGCCTCAGCCTTAGAGAATATAGAGAGTCACTAATCCAAAGTACCATTGAACCCAGTGCTAGAGCCAACTTTTAATGTATAATCTATACGAGAGGAGATGCCTACGCAACAAACAACTCCTTCCATAGATCTTATGTTACGTATGACCCAAGAGATGCTGAACACCATAATGGAGAGTGCTCCCCATGCTGTAGCTAAAGTAATCACCTAATGTACTGAAAAGTGTCGTTCCTAAGAGTTGCAACAATCCTCGCACCTGAGCTAAAGGGCTTATTCCTCCCTATAGAGAACTAAGTGAAAAGAATTTAGAATATGACACCACGTCTCTCCTTTACCCTAGTAAGAAGACACGCATCCCTCATTCAGAGTGGATTTCACTTTGTTTGTGCTAAGAGACATTGGAGTTTGAATGCATTTCTTAATGGAGCAAAAAACCTATACCATCCTTTAGCTGCCGTTTTCCCCTGAGGATGCCCTTTTCTCCATCCATCCTAGCATACACACTTCTTATTGGAGTGAAGATAGTTTAATTACTGAACTATGATGGCATTGCAAACCCTCAAAAGCAATTAGATAATTTTCTAATGAGAATAGATTTTTATATCTTGAGTGAAGTTGCGTGCTGTAAGTTATTTGTACCATACTTATCACGTGTGCCTTGAATTGATTTAACCAAATGGTAGTTGGATCCATCACTAAGTAGGAAGTGTTAACAGAATGTTTTCTCTAGAACTTTTCCATTAACCATAGATACCTAAATCAGCAACATATATGTTCACTATTAAACGAAAGGATAGAGAATCCCTAAGGACTTACCTCAACTATTTCATCCAAGCAGTACATATGATCCTTAAATCTACCAGGACCTCTTTCCCGGCATCATCCATAGAACCTAAAGAAACAAAAGTTCCAAGAGTCTACTATTGGGAAAGCCCTCACTACTCTAGAAGAGCTCCTAGCACGTATAGAGAAGTATATTAGGATTGAGGAATCTGTGACTCCTCAGGATGCCATCAAGTAAGACATGTAAAAAGAATGAGCCAACACTAATAAAAAGCCGAAACAACATAAATGCAGTCCCCTAAAAACAACCCTCAAATATATTCCCTTTAGTATCTTGAGAGTAGAGATACTCCTAGTCGCTAAACAACAAGGTTTGGTCAAGTAGCCCTTGAAGATTGTAGAAAATCTAAAAAGGACGAAATACTTGAAGTACTACAACTTTTGATGTAGTCAATGATATATTACTAAAGAATGCCACAATTGGAGAGATAAGGTAGAAAATTTAATCTAATGTGGATATCTAAAAGAATATATGGGCTAATGATAGAATAATCCTAAAAGCGACCCATACCAAAAGAAAGTGGCAACCACCCAGGCTTACCTAGTAAAAGATTGTGGTCAAAAGAAAAGTCTAAATAGCATAAAATTACACTCAAAGGACTACCTAAAGAGAGAGATGCCATTATCAACAACTCAGTCTATGTAGCAAAAATAGGAGATGTACCTAATTTCAATAAGCATGTCCTCCTATCCATCAAGTGAAGTTTAGTTCCATTGATTCGAGTAAAATTTATATTATAAATGAAAGTTAGTCCAACTCTAGAGACGACAATAGTTTACCCTTTATTCTTCCAATGAAGTATTATGGAATTTTCTTAATATCCGTCACTTTTTGATTACCAACAATTTCTTGCACGAAAAATAATTATGCTGGAGTCCTTAAGTGTATTCTTCCATTGAATAACCTTTTCACTAGAGTCTTGAAATGGCTCCATCCACAAAAAAACCTTTCCACTAGAGTCTTAAAGTGGCTCCTTCTATAGAAAAACCTTTCTATTAGAGTCCTAAAATTGCTCCCTCCGTGGAAAGACCTTTGGAGTATTGAAGTACCTCCTTCTAAAATTCTAATGTGGCACCCTCCAAAAAAGCTTACTATTGACTTCTATCAAAAGTTTATGGCACTACTTAAAAAGCCCACTATCAGCTCTCATCGGCGGTATGTGGCAACTACTCTGAAAAAGCTCGGTAAAGAACACCTTGGAGGAAACATATGCAACCAAACAAAAGAAGCCCATCTTGATTCCTCATGAAGAATAGGGCGGCATAATCCCAACCTTAGAAAAAATACAAAGAAAAATCTCTAAGTTCAATAACTCGGCATATCATTATACACTTATTAAAAAGTTTCCCAAGAGACCCATAAACTCATTTGTTTTCTTCACAACACTTATACTCCAAAATCTATCCACATCAAGCCCAGAATTAATTTTCTTTCCTTAGAGGACTTCACTTCATACGAGAAGAATTAATGTTGAAAAATGGAGGACTCTACACCGCCCTAGAACAACTCCACCACACGGTTACACTCGAGACTAAGATAGTCACTTTAAACTCATAAACTTTGCCAAAATGCCTATTCGTCTCTATTGAATAAATTTTCTAAGTCCTTAAGTGACCAACAAAAGCATCATAGTACCAATAAGCTTGAAAAAGAAAGAAAAAGGAAAGAGAAGTACTACAAGATTGCCCATGCACTAAAGTTGGTGTCCATGTGAGCACTTGAAAATGAGTGCCTTGTGTAGGCACTTGAGATATCCCATCTCCAGTACTTGGTGTTAACTTCCTCATGCCTCATGTAACTCAATTCTCAAAGTATGAGTGTATAAAATCAATAGTCATTCAATTGGCTAAGTGTTTGAATGAATGCAAAGTAAATAGAAATGAAAAAACTTTATTGGAATCAAATGCAAAAAGTAAAAACATGTCGAAGTACTACTCAAGCTAATTGCAAAATGCTAAGTAATACTCAATTCCCAAACATAAACTCTACTTACTACTACCACACTAGATGGAACATTTTCACTCCTGATTAGCAGCATCTACACTCCTCTAACTTAGTCACTTTATAGCTTTAGGACCTTTCTCAGGCTTTCCAATCGCAAAGCCAACTGAAATAGTGAGGTCTAGCATCAACAAGTCTCATATTGGATACTTGAAATACAACGATAATTATAGATGGTTTTCTCATAGATCACCTTTATTTCTACTTCTATTACCTTAAGAAACTCATCAGAGTCGTTGCACTCATTGATCGTATCCTTACGAGCTACGTTCACAAGCATCCTTCATGTGAAGGAATATAAAAATATCTTCCTAGTCTTTACCTCTTTAGCAAACATTGCTTTCAAGCACTCATGCTTCTTCAGCAATTTAGCCAACCCTTTCTCTTTTTGACTCCACTATTGAACCACTCCACTAACTTGCTCCTTAAAATATTTCAGGATCACCATAGCTCTCTTTGCTTGGCGAGACACTTGTTCTACTTAGTTTCGACCTTGACTTAATTGTAAGGTTTGCTGTCACAAATGAAACAACCTGACATTCATCGAAACCTTAACTCTAGAAATAGAGACACAAGATTCAACAATACTAAAGGTAGGAGTAGGCTAAGGATCTATAATATAAATCATAAAAAATGCTAAATCAAACTTGTATACTCTTCTCCAAGGAGTAATCATGCATTTAATGAGGATTTAGATCCAAACAATTTACCTTGAATGTAAACTCCAAAGGAAGAATGAAAATAACTCCAATGAACTCTTCAAAGGAGCAACCGCGCACAACAGAAACTCACCAATAGTTGAATACCTTCCTCGACTCCAAATTTGCCCAAAATTTGCTAAGAACACCTCAACACACCAAGGATGTTTCTGTAAAAATTTAGTTCCAATCAAATCATTGAAATTTCTCCAAATCAGCCTTCGAAATTACTGGACAGCAATAGATCACCAAGAGTACAAGCCCCCCAAGTGTTGAGCCACTAACATAATAATAAACACACCTAAGGAAAGCCCTAACCAGCCCCAAATCTACTAGAAATGAGAGGGTGAAGGTGAGGGAGAGGGTGGTTATGAGAGAATTGAAGAGGAAGAGAGTTTCAAGAGTGTGAGCCTTCAACATATGAAATGTTACACATTTGGAGGGAAGAAGGAATCTTGCTTAGCTAGCTTAGATATGGCCGGCCAACACCCCATTCATAAGGAAGATGATGTGATGTAAGTTGGCATCACACCTTCCATGGTTAGTTGCCAACCAACTTGCATGTGAATTTCACATGTATTTGAATTTAATTTGTATATTCATTTCATCTTATGAAATGTGGTGCAAATTAATTCCAAATTAATCTCAATTGAACTCATTCATTTGAATTTTCTCCAAAACCAAGATCTCATTTTAATTAAATTAAATATTTAATTTAATTAATTGATTTAACTTAACTCCTTAAGTCAATTAACCTAACTCTTTAAGTTAAATGGTGTTAATTAACTCTTTAAGTTAACTTGACTAAATAAGTGTCACATGGCACCACTTAAATTAACTCTTTAATTTAATTGGTCTAATTTAACTCCTTAAATTATTATAATTAATTTAACAATTAAATTGCTCAAGCCAAGATGACAAAAAAATTAGCCAATCGAATTCTTCTCCAAAATTGCCTACGTGAATTTTCTACTCCATGGAAAATTCCTCCTATCAAGTAGAACCTCCTTTAGGCTTTTATATGTGACCTATTAGGTTCATTCATTCATTGGACTTGGGCTCACAAATCATTGTGATATTTTGAATGTTAAAATATTCACATTAGTTTAAACTCTTTTAAACTAATAACTTTTTCAATTAATCTCCATTAATCGAAGAGTACCTAAACTCCATAGTTGATGTCTAGCAACAAGCTCATACAACCCAACTAATTGGATGAAATGAATATGCTCTAATAAACTATTCCATCTCTATGCTTACCATGGAAATACAATCCTTCCTCTTTTATCTCCCAAAAGAGCCCTAGTGTAAGATATTTGTAGGCTCCTCATTAGTCTTAATAACTATTTTTCTAATTCCAATGTTTGATTCCCCTTTATGACCTCATCTTTCAAAAACACTTTTTCTAAATTGTCATACTACTTTGTGCAATGATTTTCTGGAATCAATCATTATATAATACCTAGAAGTGCACTCACCATTCACGACAATGATGAGATGGATTCCATCTTGGATCTCATAAACTTCTATGTCTAAGTAGCTTATATCTAATTTCAATCTGAATGACTTGCTAGGTGATTGGTGAAAAGTAAAGGTATGAAGACCTAAACACAAGGTTATCATGGATCCTCAAGTTCAAGGACTAATTATATACACTAACATAAGCTAGAAAATTTGCCACTACAGACTTGCCACTCTGACTATCTAGTGGATTCTCTAAGCAGGTTTTTAGTAAACTTGTTTTCTAAAAAGCACCCACTAACATGCACCCATGTCTAACATGATTTGCTCATGAAGCGGAGCAATACCAAGCTCATTGGATTTATGCATCATTATTGCAAGTCTATCCAAATCTTAAATATCCCATCTCCAAACATTCTACAAGTTGGGATACTTAAAATAATAACCGTGTAAGACTTATTTCATGATCATCACCCAGTGTGTGACTAAGTCCTATAGTCTTGTGTGATTAAAAGACTTTAACCAAATGCATGTGAAGTTAAAATAGCCAAGATTGGGGATAGGGAAAGAATAGACCAAATTCTAGAGCTTTAAGCTAGCTTTCAAATAACCAAGGTAGATACACAAAGTTATATCAAAAGTAAGCAAGCAAAGTGGGTGGGAATAGATTGTATGTCATACTAATTCTTTTCAATTGGAGGGGGTAAGGGCAACTAAAGTAAGCTATTCAAAAAGCTTAGTGACCTATTCAACCGTCTTACATTAGTTTATAGTTCATAGATAGGGCTCCTGAGCTCCATTTTATGGAGGGAACGAATTGTAAACCAAGCGATCAGATGAGTATATTAAAATAAGTATAAGATAAAGATAGCCATTTTATTTGAATATCATTTAATTAAGATTGTATCACAAGTGAAATAATTTGCATGCCAATCTAATTGGATGTGGGGTACTATTCCAACAAATACAACAAATGTAAAACCCACTTTGTGTTTAGGTTATATTAAGCCATCTAGAGAAAGACAAGGAGGGATCTTGGAAACCATAGTTGCTAGGAATCCTCTCAAAGATACTCACTAAGAGTTATTCTTATAAAAAAATCATGAAGAACCTTCAAACCATGAAGTATCATTGATCTCCACAGGTCTCACAAAGTGTTGTAATGGGATAGTACAACCTGAAGGGTCCTTGAAAAGACACTTCCATGAGATACTCCAAAAGGCTCATAGAACAACTTAACTTTGAATAAGGACTTAAGATATATTGGGAGCTCTATACTCCCTGACAAAATTTTAAGTTATCTACTGAGTGCAAAGCTTTGCCATTATCTTAAGAGATTTTTGATACGCCAAGCTCTATGAACTCTTAAGTTATTCATAGAGCATAAAGCCCTATTGAGGATTTGAAGTGATTACCAATGCATTAAACCTTTCTAAAAAATTCAAAGTTATTCCCAGCACGTCATCGAGCACCCAAGCATGATTTTGAGCACCCAACCAAGACATCAAGCGCCTAAGTACGGTGCTAGATGCCCAAGTGCACCACCTAGCAACCGACCAAATAAGCATCAACTCTTTGCATTCCACGAACACCATCTCCACATACCCAACTTGCATATCCTCCATTAAACTTATAGACTCTAACCTTGACTTAGGTGAAGACCTGAACTTAGATTATGTCCCATTTCTTGACATCCTACTCTTAAGACATGATCCTTTTTTAAGTTGACACACCTCCAAAAGTTTTCATCAACTCTAATAAGTTAGATAAAAATTCACAAACATCAGAGTGAAATAAAATAAAGGGCAATGAGGAAAAAAATTCCATCTTGAGAACTTGTCTCTTAATTGTTGACAAGTTACTCTCCTCATAATTACATAAATGAAATTTATCTAAATCCTTAGTTGAATAAAATGTAAGATCTTTACATGTCCTTAGGTAACGACAAGGCACAAAATATGTCTAAGTCTTTAGATGAATGTAAGAAAACTAGCGCAATGCCTTTTAAAAAGAAAATGAGATAAGGAGACTTATCAAACCTTAACTTAAGTAGAAATTGAGCAAATGTAAGTTTAGACACTTAACTAGATTAGGGAGTTGATCTCACAAAAACTCTCAAGCATGAAATGTCAAGGTAAAAATTCCTAAGTTGTTTGTAGAAAGTAAACTCTTAACAAACATCCTCAACATCCTCTAGGACACTAATCCTAGTCCCAAGAATTTTTTTTTTCTAAGTCCCCTAGAAACTTCATAAAGCATTTAAGTCTATTAATGAATGTAAAACATTATCAACAATCCCAGGAAATATTTAAAGCAGAAAAACTTCATGATAAAGACTACGTCCTGTATATTGGAATAGTGCCTACAAGCCAATGAGATTAGCCTTGTATAAATTATTTCCTAGAAAAATAACCTTGATTAAATGATATTTTTATATGGCTATATTCATCTTATACTTTATTATACTTTACTAGCATTTGAATGAAGCCCTTAGATCATCAAACACTGTGGGACTTGGTTTGGTGACCATGGAATAAGTCTCACACGACTGTGATCTTAAATCTTTTAAGTCATAGGATCTTATGAGATGAGGCATCTAAGATCAGGATAGACTTATACTAATGATACATAAATCTAAGATTTGAAGATTGCTTTATTCCATGAGCAACTATATAAGATACGAGTGCATGTTAGTGGGTACTTGTTAGAAAATAAGACACTAAAGACCCACTAGAGAATCCACTAGATAGTTGTAGTGGCAAAGTTGGTAGTGGCTAGTTTTTCTACTTGTGCTAGTGTATATTATTAGTCCTTTTACATAAGGATCCATGGTAACCTTATGCACGATCCTCATGCTTTGACTCTTCCTTGACCAACTAGCAGGTCTTTCGAGTTGACATTGCATATGAGCTACTTGACATGGAGGTTTGTGAGATCTAAGATAAAATCTGACTCTTTACTACTGTGAAGGGCGAATACATCATCTATGTGCTCTATGATGAACGATTTCCAAAAATCCTTGTGCAAGGCGGTGTGATAATTTGGAAAAGGAGTTTTTCAAATGTGAGGTCATACAATAGAGATCGAACATTAAGAATAGAGATATAGTATCAAGGCTATCAGGGAGCCAATAAATATCTTACCCTAGGCCACTTTCAAGATATAGGAGACAGAAGAGTTGTATTTGCATGACATGCGTGAGCAATAATGGTTCTCCAGAATATTAATTTCGGCCAATTAGTTGGGCTTGAATTGAATTGACTAGTTTAAAAATAGTTTTAAACTAGAATGAATATAAGATATTCAAAAGTCATGTCCGATGAATGGAAGAACCTATTGGGTCACATAGAAAATCCAATGAGCTTTCTAATTAATTGAGAGAATTTTCTAAGGAGTTAGAAAATGATGTCTCCTAGTGGACCAATTTTTGGGACCAACTTTGAGGGTTAATTTTGGCTTGATTGATTTAAGTATTAAATTAATCGACTAATTTAAAAGTTAAATTAGACCAATAATTAAGGAGTTAATTATTTTGTGCCAACATGACCATCAATTGGTCAAGTTAACTTAAAAAGTTAAGTTAATGAATTTAGAGAGCTAGTTTGACTTAAAGAGTTAAGTCAAAGAATAATTAATTAAATTAAAAAGTTTAATTTGATTAATTAGAAAGAATAAGTTTTTGAGGAAAGACTCAAATGAGATTTGAGATGGCAACTTAATTAATTTGAAATGAGATTTCAAATGTAGTTAAGATTCAAATAAAATTTGGATTCAAATTTTGCCACCTAAATACCCCCATTGGCCACCCCCATCATGGAATGTGTGATACCACCTTGGCATCACACTATTCCACATTTATATATAGATATAGAGAGAAGTCTATCCAGATCCATGCTAATTGGTGTGAAGAATTAGACTTTTCATTTCTCTCCAAAAACATTTGCATGCTGGCATTTTAAGTATTAAAGGCTGAGCTTCTTTCTTCATCTTTCTACCCCAAATGTAATCTCCACTATCAAAAAATCTCTGGTCTTACTCGAACTCATAGACTAAAAATTTAGGAAGATCTCATTGGTGTGTGGATCTTTACAGCAGAGGCAAGGCATGTGACTTGCTTATTTCTGGAGATCTACCTGCTTGAGGTCTTACTTTGTGATTTTCTCCACGGATTTCTAGATAGCCAGTTGATCTAAAATTTTAAGTTGAAGTTCTCCAAGGTGTTAGATATCTCCATATATTTTTTTAAATTTTTGGAGGGGATTTGATAGGGCAATCGTCGCAATCTTCTCGTTACGCCATAAGCAGGTAGATTCTGGAACCAGTGAAGTGTTCACTTGATACTCTTTGGATTTGCTCATCCAAATAATCCTCTATTTAAATCTAAATATTAGGCATGATTAGATCCTTTATTAGCTTGTAGGCTCTTGTTGCTTTGATGTTTTGAAGTTTTGATATTAGATCCTAATGCCTTACTAACCTTCACTGTGTAGATGTAAAGCTTATTGTAGGTGCCCCATGTGGGTACTTGATAGGTGCCTAGCTCAAGTGCCCAATGCTAGTCGATGTGGGTACACGGTAGCATGGGCACCTTGTGCTAGTGCCGAGGGGCCATCTAGTAACAAGTGCACACAACAATTGTACCTGTAGCTCGAGCATCCAACATTAGCGCTTGGATTGAAAATGAGGTGCATTCAAGAGGAATGGAACTGGGTCTACACCATGGTAAAGTACTACTCTACTACTAGACAACTAATGGATGTCGTGAATGTGATTGATGTCATTTCCCTCCTTCTCAAAGCTAGTTTCAACCTCGATCATAAATTGAGTTGGGTCTTCCTTCCCAACATTTCAATCCCTGCAAATATAGCTCAAAATTTCCCTAAGTCTTAAGACAAATACAACTTGAAATTTTCCTAAGTCCTAATACAAATACAACATATAATTTTCCCAAGTCCTTAGATGATTCGATACGGAGTTTTTCAAGTTATTCACCAAATACAAGCATATGCCATGGAAATTAATTAAATTAAAAAATTTATTTTAATTAAGTAAAGCATAGGAAAAATTAAAAATTGAACCCATATTATATTTTTTATATGAAATTAAAATCTTTCTATTGAAAATAGGGGGTTAAAGATACTGCTACAAACTAACTATGAGGACAATTTGATAAATTAACCAAAATGGCAATATACATAAACTTAATTTATAGAGTAAAAAGGCCATGGAGCTCGAAGGACAAATCAAACTCATAAAGAGGGGCAAAAAAACCCTAATTGGCCTAAGCCCATTAAAATTAAAATCTACAAAAATAAGTCTTAGGGAGAGATTGAGCACAAGAAATTATTCACAAAATTCTCAAAATAAAAGAAATTTTGAAGAACAAAGATCTCTTTGGCACATTCTAGAGAAGATGAATCAACACTCTACTATTTTTCTAATAGGATTTTGCTCCATTCTCAATCAATGTCACCGTGCAATTTATTTCAGCCGAGCATAGAAAGATTGAGATGGATTAGGGTTCAAATATTAAAACCAAAAATGGGCAAAAATAAAACCAATCATCTCCTTCCCAACGATCATAATCATGCATTAAATAAGGATTTGAATGCAAAAACTTTACCTTTGTGAGCAAAAACAAAGGATTTAACTAGATCACTCTAAGGACTCTTCCAAAGAATAATCTACAAGCTCCAATGGTTGGATCTAATTGCTCCACCTCCAATGCACCAAAAATTGACAAATTTCATACACTAAGTCATCTTTGGAACAGCAGCCTTGTGACTAAAAATCACTTAAAATTGTAGCCTCTAGATTTCCCAAATGATCCATTGAATTAGCTATAAAATGGTTAACAAATGAACTTCTAAGTTCCCAACTATTGAACATTAAATGTAAAGTCCACACACCTAGGATAAGCTCTTTATCAACCCCACTTTTGCTAGAAGAAAAGAGGAAAATGGTGATGGTAGGAGTGGCAGTTTTGGATGAGAGAGAAGAGATAACTTTTTGTATGATTATTCAACACATGAATTTTACCACACTTTTGGAGAAAAAATATGAGGAATGCCAACTACCCTTAGGTGGCCGGCCACATGTCCTATTTATAGAGTGGATGGAAGCTCTTGGATGCTTCATCACACCCTCCATACATGTGGGCCAACTTGCCAACTCATGTATGCATTTGTATTTCAATTAACATTTATATTTCATCTCTTGAAATGAAATGTTAATTAACTTAAATTCAAATGGACTCTTCCATTTGAATTCCTGCCAAAATTCAAATTCTCAATTTAATTAAATTAACTTTTTAATTCAATTAATTTAACTTAACTCCTTAAGTGAACTTGACTAATTTATTGTCATATAGCTCCAATTAAATTAACACATTAATTTAATTAGCCTAATTTAACTCCTTAAATTATTTTAATTAATTTCATACTTAAATTAATCAAGCAAAAAAAAAACCAATTAAAATAGTCAATTTTTTTTCTCTCTCAAAAATGCCTAGTCATGAATTTTTTAACTCCTTAAAAAATTCCTCCCATCAAATAAGAGTTTCTTTAGGCTTTTATATGTGATCTATTAGATTCATCCATTTATTGAACATGGGCTCACAACTCATTTTGATATTTTTAATATTGAAATATTCACATTAGTTTAAATTCATTTAAACTAATAACTCTTTTAATTAATCTCTATTAATTGAAAAGTGCCCAATCTCTATGGTTGATGTCCAACAACAAGCCCATGGAGTCCAGCTAATTGAATGAATGAATGAATGAATTATATCTTGATCAACCATTATAGCTTTGCTTATCATGCAAATATGATCTTTTCATCTCCTATCTCTCAAAAGAGGCATAAAGGCAAGATATTTATCAACTCCCTAGTAGCCTCAATAACTATGTCTCTACATCCAATATTTGATTCCTTTTTATGAACTCAACTTTGAAAAACTCTTTTTCCAAATTAACATACTACTTTGTGCAAGAAATTTTTAGAATCGATCATTATAGAATATATATATATATATATATATAAAATACACTCATTCTCAATAAGAACAAGGAGATGGATCTCATCTTGGATCACACAAACCTCTATTCTTAAATAGTTCATGCCTAATTTCAACCCCGTATGACTTGCTACGTGGTCGGGGAAAAGTCAAAGCATAAGAAGCTAAACACAAGGTTACTATAAATTCTCATATCCAAGTACTAATTATATGTATTATCATAAGCTTGAGAACTAGCCATTACTGACATACTACTATGGCTATCTCGTGGATTCTCTTAGTGGACCTTCAGTGAACTTGTTTTTTAACATACACCTATTGACATGCATCTATGTCTCACATAGATTGCCCATGAAATGGAGTAATATCAAACCCATTAGAATATTCATCGTTAGTGTAAGTCTATTCTAATCTTAGATGTCTCTCTTTCTCATAAGATTCTATGACTTGGAATATTTTAAAATCATGACCTTAGAGACTTGTTTCATGATCACCATCATATGTGTGATCAAGTCCCATAGTCTCATATGATTTAAAGGCTTCAACCAAATACAAGTGAAGTATAAAAAACATAAGATGAAAATGACCATTTAAATAGAATATCATTCAATCAAGATTGTATCATAAAAGGAGTAGTTTTACACACCAATCTAATTGACTTGCAGGCCACTATTCCCACAACATGCGCCTTCTTTTTGGACAAAAGATACACGCCATTCTAAAATACTACAATTGTGGATGCCACTAAGAATCTTTCCCTATTATAATTTAACTGACTTTTTTGCTTTTAAGTAGTAATTAGAAATTTTTTAATCAAAATTCTTTTATTAGTGATGTGGCTAAAATTAAACATTAAAAAAACTTGGTAAATTAATTAAAATGATAAATAGATTTTAAAATCAACTAACTAACTAAATGAGCTAAACAGTACAGAGGACAAGCTAAACCCTTAAAAAAGGTAAAGAAACCCAAATGGGCATAGGTCTATTAAGAGTAAATCTATAAATACCAAGTTTATAGAAAAATTAAGCTTAAGAAATTATTTGCAGGATTTCTTAGAGTGGAAGAACTCTCAAGATGAGTGAATCTCTTTACGCGTATTCTTGAAAAAATAAATCGGCACTCTATAGTTTTTCAAAAAGGACCTTGCTCTATATTCAATCAGCATCATTTTAGCACTAACTGTAGGAACTTAAAGGAAGAAGAAAGAAAAACATTGATGATGTCGGAGGGATATGGAGTTCACAACTTCAACACCCAATGACACCGATGTTCAAAAGTGTGGAGAGTTGATATCTAGACATACCTTCACACGATGCTGGAGCCATTTTATGGTGCATTCATTCCCCTAATGGAAACGCTTGCAAACTAAACACCACTCCTTAGAGATCTTATAATGTTGCTAACTCTAGAAAAATTAACAAATTGATTGAAGAGTGTCATTACTCGACACTAGGCTAACTCAACTACTTAGCATGTGAAGGTATTACTACAATGCCATTGGTAAAACTAGGAGACTTTGTCCTCTCTAGAGCACGCTTGTCGACATATTGATCTAAAGGGAAGATTCTATCCTTTTTCTCCATTTTAGCTCAAAACTTCATAGTTCTTTTCCCAAGAAAGCCCTTTTGGTTATACGTGTGACTACCTAATGGTGGGCTTATACACCAGCACCACAACTCTCAAATGATGTCAAGAACCTATCTTACCCCTAATAATCGCAAAGATAAAAGAGCATGGACTAGTCAATGAAGAGCATAATCACAGTAAAGCACCCAAGGTGACTGGGCATTACCAATCCCAGGCATTCACTACCTACACCTCACTCACCATTGCACAAGAAGAGTATCTACATGAAGCCCTACAGCATGGCTTTATTATGCATCTTTCTTAGAAGACAATAACGGAGAGGTACTTATTTACCCGCAAGCTAGATTAACCGAGTTGGTGTACTTAAAAGTACTCCCTAACTCTCCTAAGAGTACTTTTACTTTTATGTGTCTTTTTAATTTCTCTTTTGAACTCAAATAAAGCCAACCCATTTAGGGATGGCACTAGCTTCTTATTGACATTTCTTTAATAAATGTAAACTTTCTCATTTTCTTAATATCATTATGCCTCATGTATAACAATGAAATTTGTAGTATCTATAAGGAATATTTGGATTGTAGCTTTCAAACATAAGCTCATTATACAGCTCTTTGAGAAGTGCGAAAAATATATGGCACTCATTGAGCGTAATCCTACTATAAAGGCCCCCTAGGCATATGGTTGCTAACATAATCCAACTATAAGCTCCCAAGGAGATACGTGGTAACTACCCTTTAAAAGGCCTACTATTGGCTCTCTCGGGAGCATATGGCATTCTATCAAAAGCACACTATTGAATTTTCTTAGGAGCACGAGGCAACCAATTTTACAAAACTTACTAAGGAACACTTTAGAAGCACCTATGCCTTCAAGTAAAGAAAGCCTTCCTTTAGTTCTTAAGAAGAGAAGGGTAGCGACATCTCAAAACTTAATAAATATCTAAAGGAAAATCTCTAAGCATGGTGACTCCACCCTTCGTCATGCACTTACTACAAAGACTCATAGGAGACTTGTAAACACACTTGTTCTTATCCCAACACTTAAATTTGAACGTAGAGAGGTGCTAGGAGCTATAATAATTTGTAAAAATAGGCAAAATTAACCAACACATCCTCAACCTAAGGATCTATTCTATACCTCAAAATTCGATTAAAAGAAAAGAAGAATGTTACCTTAATCATAAAATAAAAGAAAACAAGATAGCTCTCACTCCTTCGAAGTTAGGAATTTGACTTTTTCTCTAAGCATCTCCAACTCCTCTACAATGGACATCTTGAAAGTAAGAATGGGATTGAGATCCAAAATATAAAACCAAAAATAGACAAAATATAATCAATCAACTCCACTCTAAGGATCTATTCACACTTATAATAAGGATTTGAAAGAAAAAAGTTTGCCTTTGAAGATCAATACAAAGGTAAGAGATAGATCACTCCAAAGAACTCTTCTATGGAAGATTCACCCACAGTAGAAGATGTCAATGGTTGAATATCTTCCAATACTCCAAAAATCCTCAAAATTGGCAGTTAACTTTAGCACAAATTTAGGTAGAATATGCTAAAACTTTATCCAGTCAAAACCTCCCAGGTCCTCCAAGTCTGCCACCGAATATGCCAAACAACAATAGTTCACCAAGGAACTTTTAGTCCCCCAAGTGTTAAACCTCTAATGATCAAGTCCAAACACCCAAGGTAACCTCTAAATTAGCCTCAATTATGCTAGATTATATGAGGATTAAGGTGGGTGAGTGGTGTTTTGGAGAAGAAAAGAAAGGAAGGGGAACGAATTTAGTGTGTATGAATCTTTAACTCACAAATATTACATTTTTGGAGTGAACCAAGGGAAGCACTAGAGTTGACCATCACATGGCCAGCCAAGGGGCTGTTTATAGAGGGGAGGGAGCATGCAAGTTGGCATCACACTTCCCATGCTTGGTTGGCCAACTTGCCAACTTGTATGCAAATGTGAATTTCACATGCATTTGTATTTAATTAACTTCTGCATCTCATCTTATGAAATATAATGTAAATTAATTATAATTTAGATATAAATGAACTCTTTCATTTGATCTCCCTCCAAAATCCAAATTCTCATCTTAATTAAATTAACTTTTTAATTTAATTAATTAAGTTGACTTAACTCCTTAAGTTAATTAACCAACTCTTTAAGTTAATTGGAGTTAACTTAACTCGTTAAGTTAATTTGACTAATTAATTGTCACATTGCACCAATTAAATTAACTCCTTAAATTATTTTGATTAATTTAACAATTAAATTAATCAAGCCAACATGACCAATAAAATAGTCAACCATTTTTCTCTCCAAAAATGCCTAGGTTAAATTTTCTATCTCCTTAGAAAATTCCTCCCCTCAATTAAGAACTACCTTTAGGCTTTTGTGTGTGATCCATTAGGTTCATCCATTCATTAGGCATGGGCTAAGAACCCATTGTGATATTTTGAATATGGAAATATTCACATTAATCTAAACTTTTTTAAACTAACGACTCTTTTCAATTAATGTCTATTAATTGAAAAGTACCTAATCTCTATGGATGATATCTAGCAAAAAGTCCATGGAGCCCAACTAATTGGATGAATGAATTATATCATGATGAACCATTATAGCTTATGCCTACCATGCTAATACGATCCTTTCATCTCTCATATCTCAAAAATGGCTTAGGGCAAGATATTTGTTGACTCGCTAATATCCTCAATAACTATGTCTCTATATCCAATGTTCGATTCCCCTTTACAACTTTAGAAAACTCTTTTTTCAAATTATCATACTATCTTACAAAAGGATTTCTTGGAATTGAGCATTATAGAATGTATAGGAGATGCACTCATTCTTCATAACAATAAGGAATGAATCTTATTTTGGATCTCACAAACCTCTATACTTAAGTAGCTCATGCCCAATCTTAACCCCACATGAGCTGATACATGGTCAGGGAAAAGATAAAGCATAAGAACCTAAATATAAGATTATTATGGATCCTCATATCTAAGGATTAATTATATAAAGGCAAGAGTAGCACTAGGATTCAATAATTAAAAATCCAAAAGCTAAAATTAACTAGGCTACTCAAGCTAATAAGGATCTGAACATGCTATAGATTCATATTTGGTAAGAGAATTACCTTGATGAGAAAATTTTCATGTACACAATGATGAACTCTTCACCAATTCAGAATATGCTAAAAACCAACACAGCGGAGAAACAACAATTTTTGCCTGGCTTCAAGATCTCCAAAATTCATGAATTAAATTTGGATTTTCTCCACTTACTGACAAAGATTCTATGAAAATTTTAGAGCAAAACTTAATCTGGATCTCCTCAAAAAAATTCAACAAAATCATCATACTACGGAGTGAATCTCCAAAGACAAGTGAACCAAGTGTTCCGTCTCTATTGATATGATCCACACACTAATTGAACTTTCAATGTCTGCTCACTTTGAGTTAGAGAAAAAAAAGGAGAAAACCTATGGTGGAGGCCTATTTTGAGATAGGAGAAGAACAGAGAACAAAGCTTTAACTCATGAGGCAATGCTTGGAAAGAGTTTTGGAGGGAAATGTGAAAGATTCTAATCTTCACACCAAAATGCAAGTGCTAAATGCATGCCCCTTCTATATCTATATATAGAGAGAGATGATGGTGTGATGCCAAGTTAGCATTACACCTTCCTCAAGGTGGGCGACCAACTTGCATGCCAAGTTGGCAAATGCAAATTCAAATCTTATTTGAATTTCATGTGTATTTCAATCTAATTTCAAATTAATTAAAATGTCAATTCAAATGAACTCATCATTTGAATTTTTCCTTCAAAATATATTCTTCTCATTAATTAAATTAAAAACTTTAATTTAATTAATTAGCCTTTGACTTAACACTTAAGTCAACAAGCTTAACTATGATCAATTGGAGATCAAATGGCACTAGATAATTAACTCTTTAATTATTGATCTAATTTAACTTCTTAAATTAATTGATTAATTTAACAATTAAATTAATCAAGTTAAAATTGATCTTCAAATCGATCACCTCAAAATTGGTCCACTAGGAAAAAAATGTTCTAACACTTAGAAAATTCCTCCATCAATTAAAAAGCTAATTAGATTTTGCGTGTGACCCAGTAGGTTCTACCATTCATTGGACATAAGGTCATAACTCTTTGTGACTTTTGAATATCATACATTCATTTTAGTTTAAAATACTTTTAAAATAATCGACTTGATTCAATCAATCTCATTAATTGAAGAGTACATAATTTCCATGGTCGATGTCCAATCTCAAGCCCATGGAGCACAACTAATTAGCCAAAATGAACGCTTTGGAGAACTATTATAGCTCTTTGCGTCCCATGCAAATATAGTCCTTTTATCTTTTATCTCGTGAAAAAGGCTTAAGGTAAGATATTTGTTGGCTCCCTAATAACCTTGATACTGTGTCTCTATTCTCAATATTCAATTTTGTTATGTGACCTTATCTTTGAAAATTTTATTTCCCAAATTGTCACACCACCTTGCGCAAGGATTTCTTGAAATTGATCAACATAGAATATATAGGAGATGTACTAGCCTTTCACAAAGATAAAGAGTTGGATTCCATCTTGGATCTCACAAACCTGTATGCCAAGTAGCTCATACCCAATCTCAACCTGAATAGCCCATAAAGTGACTAAAAAAGAGTTAAAGCATGAGGATCGGACACAAAGTTATCATAGATTCTCAAGTCAAAGGACTAATAATATGCACTTGCATAAGCGGGAGAAATTACCATTATCGACATGCCACTACGGCTATCTAGTAGATTCTCCAAGTAGATCTTTAGTGCTTTGTTCTCTAATAAATACCCACTAATATGCACCCGTATCTCATACGATCGCCAGTGGAATGGAGTAATATCCAACTTTTAGATTTATGCATCGTTAGTGCAAGTCTATTCAGATCTTAGATGCTCTGTCTCTTAAGATCTTATGACTAGGAAGATTTAAGATAACGACCATATAAGACTTATTCCATGATCATTGAACCAAGTCCCATAGTTATGAGTGATTTAAGGGCTTCATTCAAATGTCAATAAAGTAATATAGAGCATAAGATGAAGATGGCCATGCAAAGAATATCATTCAATCAAAATTATTTACAAGAAAATAGCTTTATAGAGCCAATCCAATTGGCTTGTGGGGCACTATTCCAACATTATATGTACTATAATAAGCTTGAGAATTTGCCACCACCAACATGCCGCTATGACTATCTAGTGGACTCTCTTGGCAGGCCTTCAATGATCTTGTTCTCTAATAATTATCTACTAACATGCATCTATATCTAATATAGAATGCTCCATTCCAACTCCTTGGAGTATGCATCGTTAGTGCAAATCTATCCAAATTTTAGATGCCCCATCTCATAAAATTTTATAATTTGGAATATTTAAAATCATAACCAAAGAGACTTATTTTATGATCACCATCATATATGTGTGCAAGTCTCATAGTCATGTATGATTTAAGGGCTTCAATCAAATGTATGTGAAGAAATCATAAACTTATAAGATAAAGATATCTATTTTATTGAATATCATTCAATCAAAATTATATCACAAGTGGAGTAGTTTTACATGCCATTCTTATTTGCTTGTGAGGTACTATTCCAATACAATTATGTTCAACTTGAGTACAAAACTAACTTTTCTCTTTCAATAGACTTCGCTTTCCATGAGGTGCAAAAATGCCAACATAATAAGAAAGGGTCTACACCTTCCTGAGAAAACTTCATCACATGTTACACTCACAAGTAAGAATGTCATTCCAAATTCATAAACATGCTTAAGTACCTATGGAATTTTATCTATTAAATTCTCTAAGTCCTCGAGTGACTGTCAAATAGATTGCACCATTGGCAAGTTTGACAAAAAAATAAATGACTTAGATAAGAACAATCAATAAGTGGAAACAAATTCCACAAAGACTTCTTGCTTGGGCATCCTCCTAGCGACGAGCACACAAGTTTGGCTCCTACGTCTAGAGCCCATAGGGTTCTTATGATGCTTTTTATGTTGCAATAATGCCTCACAAGTTAATTTGATTGGCATATATAACTACTCCATGTAATAATTTTAATTGAATGATATTCAATAAAATGGTCATCTTTATCTTATGTGTTTATTATTTCTTCACATGTATTTAGTTGAAGCTCTTAAATCATGCTAGACTACAGAACTTTGTCACGCATATAATGGTGATCATGAAACAAGTTTCTAAGGTCATGATTTTAAATGTTCCATGTTACAAAATCTTTGGAAATAGGACATCTGAGATTTGGATAGACTCGCACTAATGATGTATACTCCAAGTAGTTGGATATTGCCCCGTTTGAATGGAAATCTATGTTAAATATGGATGTATAGTAGTGGTTGCTTATTAGAGAATAAGTTCACTGAAGGCCCGCCTAGAGAATCCATTAGATAGTTGTAGTGGCAAGTCAATAGTGGTAGTTCTCTAACTTATGATAGTGCATATAATTAGTCCTTTGATTTGAGATTCTATAGTAACCTTGTATTTGGGTTCTTGTACTTTGATTTTGCTTTGACCACATAGCAGGTCATCTAGGGCTTAGGTTGGACACAAGCTACCAAAGTATAGAGATTGGTGAGTTCCAAAATGGGATCCATTTTGCCCATTCGTGAAGAACATGTTGATCTCCTATGTATTCTAAGATGATTGATTCTAAGAAATCCTTACGAAATGTGAAATGATAATTTGAAAAAAGAATTTTCCAAAGTTAAGATGACAATAGGGAATCAAATATCAAGAATAGATACATTGTTATTGAGGCTATATGGAGCTAAAAAATATCTTTCCATAGCCTCTTTCAAAAGATAGAAAATAGAAAGATAATATTTGCACGGCAATTATAAGTGGAATGGTTCACCTTGAAATAATTCATTCATCAAATTCATTGGGCTCTATAGGCATCCACTAAGCATCAACTATGGAGATTGGGTACTCTTTAATTAATGGAGATTTTGATAGAGTTATTAGTTTAAAGGAGTTTAAACTAATTAGAATATTTTGATATTCAAAATGTCATAAAGTTGTAAGCCCATGTCTAATGAATGGGTGAACCTAATGGGCCACACACTAAAGCTTAAAGATACTCTTATTTGATAGGAGGAATTTTCTAAGAAGTTAGAAATCGCATGTAAGCAGTTTTTGCTTTTATGGAAAGAGATTAAGTTGGTTAATTATCAATTGATCACTTTAGTTTGATTAATTTAAGTGTTAAATTAATCAAAATAATTTAAATAGTTAAATTAGGCCAATTAAATTAAGGACTTAATTTCATTAGTGCTATGTGGCAATTTAACTAGTCAAAGTTAACTCAAGAGTTAAGTTAATTTAATTAACTTAAGAAGTTAAGTTAAATTAATTAAATTAAAGAATTAATTTAATTAGCTAAGGAATTTGAGTTTTGGAGGGAAAATCAAATGGAAGAGTCCATTTGAATTTATTGAGTTGGTATTTTTAATTTATAAAATTAAAATCCAATTCAAGCTATAAGTGAATCTAGCAAGTGGGCAAAGTGAGAAAGAAGCTTCCAATATCTTCCATTCACACTATAAATATCCTTGAGTGGTTGGCCAAGCAAAGCTACCCCATGCTTCCATTTTTCCTCTAAAAGGTAGCACAATTTATGTGTTGAGTAACCACCTCCCTAGAATCTCTCCTTTCTCTCTCATCACCAAAATCACCATCTCTCTCTCTCTCTCTCTCTCTCTCTCTCCCTCCCTCCCTGCCCTATCATCTTTTTCCTCCATTCTATTATAGCTTAAATTGTAAGGAATTGAGAGTTCTTCCTAGGTATGTGGATCACCATTAAAGGCTTCACACTTGGGAAGTTTAGATTTGGAGTTTGATTCTTCATTGGTGGCCGATTTTGGCAGGTCTTTTGGGTTACTTTGAATTTGATTTTTCCTCATGTTTTTCATCCATTTTGAGGCTGTTTTGGAGGTAATTTGGTGAGCAAACGTTGCTACATTAAGGAGCTTTTGGTGTGATGAAGTTGATCCTTGAAATGGAGAGTGTTGATCTTACTTTGAAAGAATCCAACGGGAAGACTTGCATTGCGGCCTTAATTTTCTTCAAAGGTAACTTTCTTGCTTCCAAATCCTAGTTCATGACATGATGATTGATCCTTGGATTGGAGATTGCAAGTTAATTTTTCCTTATTGTTGGTTTTAATTATGGATCCTTACCAACTTTCTCTCTTCAAGTGGTATCAAAGCTATCTTCATGTCTAAGTTAGGATTTATTGAATTAATTGATGTTATGAATTGATTCCAAATCTCCAAATCCTTGATTTAATTGATGAATTTAAGAGTTTGGAGATGTTTTGTGGCTCTTGATGTGTTGAATTGAAATATGTCAATATGTGTTTTATCGTTAATTAATATGTTGGCATGAGTTTTAATTCAAATCTTATGATGTTAAATGTTGATTTAGCAATGGATGATGTTATATGTTGATATAGCATGTTGTTTATAGCTTTAAAGTGTTTTAGCTATTTTTGAATCCAATTGGATAGGAGTTTATTGGATATTTTTGGAGAATGGTGATTCTTCCTTAGATTTGATTTTTGAAGAACTTGAACACTTTAATTTCCAGTTTTTAAAGGTGTTTATAATCTGAAAATGTATCTAAATGTGTGTGAAATTAAGTCATGAAGGTGTCCATGGTGGTTTGAATACAAAATAACATAAAAAGTGCACAAGAAGCACACTAGTGCACAAATCGGCAGGGCTACAGACCCCTTAGCAGTGCTCACTGCATAGCAGGCATGCTGTAAGTGCACCTACTATGTGGTTGGGCGCATACTAGGGGAAGCGGCCAACCATTGAGTGGCTTGTGGTGCTCCTTGGTCATTTTGGAGCAATTTTGGTCTTCCTAATATGCTCATTTCATACTATTTTGATACGCAATAGTTTTGTATGTATTCAAGTTAATGTTAGATGTTTTTGCTTGCTTTTAAAGTCAAATTTAAGTTAATCTTCAAGGTTGTTGCAAAAATATGATGCATAAGAGTTATTCTTATTTTTGCCCCTAATTAATTATTTATGTGATAAGCATTTAATTATTAGATTGAATGTCAATTCTAGCTATTGTTCATTTAATTGTTGAATGGATGGTGGATGAATAAGGATGACATGAGCCTTTAAATTGATTTTATTAAAGTACAATGTTGATTGAATGGGTTGTATTAAATAAGGCTTATATACCTCTTAGTTTCAACCATATAATTGTTATGAAAGTAGAACTCTAGGGGTGAGATTTTATTTACTCTTGTAAATTGTTGCAAAGAGGAAAAAGAGGCCAAGATGATCAAGAAAGCTTGAAAACCCATGAATGTATGGGATATTTTCATGTAATAAATAGGATTTATTCATTTAATTAACCCACTTAATATCAACTAAGTAGTGCATCTATGGCTCTAAATACACTACTTGGTTAAGGCTCATGATCATCCCACCTTAGGAGCATGCTAGGTGCATTTACTTATTTATGCTTTCTTTATTCTATTGATGTATAAAATGCATGTTTAGAATATAGAGAACCTAAATAAACAAGATAAAATTGATGAGATCTTTCAAGCAAGAAAATCTCTTAAACTTAGAGAAATCTAAATTTATCAAAATATTAATTCAAATTAGATAATATTAAACTTGGTTTAATAATTCCAAGCCTTCTACCAATATGCAAGTGACATGAGCCACTACCTTAATTTTGTGCCGACTCACAAGTCATGGGACACATTATTAAAGGTAAGCTATGATCACTACCTTAGCATAAGATGAACATTAATTTAAAATTCACCATGACATTGTGTTACAAGTCATGGAATGATCATGGTTAAGTTTATAATTAAAGATTGATTTATAGGTTTGATTTAACAAGTAGTAGTACTGATGTCGCACAAGTTATAACTCTATACGAAAAGTGAGGCAAAACACATCAAGTCTCATGAGCACCTAAAAATTACTTCCTAGATACATTTACACTTACGACAGTTGTATGGTGTACAAACAAGGCATGAGAGGTGCATGCTATCTTAAGGAGATCTTTAAAGCTAGGATGATTAAGGTTTCTAGTGTCCATAATCATGGTCTTAAAATGATTGGGCTTTATTGAGAATCTCACCACCTTGGAAGTAGTTATAACAATAACCTTTATGTGGATTTGATCCTTCAATCCCTACCAAGTTTGTTTGACCAATTCGTGATGAACTTTAACATGTCCAAACAAGAAGTCACAATCAACAAATTGATAAACATGTTCATAATCGCAGAGGTGATAATGAAAAAAGACAGGCCTTTAATGCTTAATTCTTCTTTCAAGTTTAAATGCCCTAAAGAAAAGAAAAAAAGAGGTAAGAAGAATAAGAGTTCTTTTTCAAAGGGAAAAGAGGCATTAAAACCGTCCGAGGGGTTAAGAAGAAAAAAGAGGACAAAAAGGATGTCATTTGTCTCTATTATGGAAAAACTGGCCATTGGACGTGGAATTATAAGGAGTATCTTGCAACCATTAAAAAGGGTATGTACTTTATTGAAGTGTACTTAATGACCAATTCTTCCTTATGAGTATTTGACACCACATGTGGTTCTCACCTTTGTAATTTGTTACATGGGATAAAAAGAAAAAGGAGTCAAAGTGGTGAGGATATGATCCTATGCCTCGACAATAGTGCAAAGGTTGAAGGCGCTATAAGTTGGATTTATGGAACTCTTTTATTGTATTAGATCCTTGTTACCATGTACCTATTCTTGTGAAGAATATTATTTCAATTTTTATTTTAGATAATAAAGGATTTGAATTTTCTATCTCAAATGAGAAATTGAAAGCAACAAAGAATGGTTCTTTGATTTCAAATGGTACACTTAGTAATGGATTGTACATTTTGGATTCTTCACCATCACTTATGCACATTTAACAAAGTAACAAAAAAAAATTAGATAACCAAGAAAATGCATACTTTTAGCTCGTAAGACTTGAACATATTTCCAAAAGTAGGGTGAACAAGTTAGTAGCCATCAAATTTCTAAATGTTAGTATATTGGAGGATCTACCTATTTGTAAATCTTGTTTAAAAGGAAAAATGATCAAAACTCCTTTTGTAGGACAAAGGAGCAATCTACAAGTCTATAGGAAAAATGTTAAGTTAATTTAATTAAATTAAAGACTTAATTTAATTAGCTAAGGAATTTAAGTTTTGGAGGGAAAATCAAATGGAAAAGCCCATTTGAATTTATTGAGTTGGTATTTTTAATTTAAGAAATTAAAATCCAATTCAAGCTATGACTAAATCTAGCTAGTGGGCAAAGTGTGAAGAAAGCTTCCAATAACTTCCATTCACACTATAAATACCCTTAAATGGCCGGCCAAGCAAGGCTATTCCATGTTTCCATTGTCCCTTCAAAAGGTAACACAAATCATGTGTTGAGTAACTACCTCTCTAGAATCTCTCATTTCTCTCTCATAACTAAAATCGCTATCTCTCTCTCT
>JACGDI010000861.1:132164-151163 GCA_014898725.1 Jacaranda copaia
CTCTCTCTCTCTCTCTCATCTTCATCCTCCATTCTATTTTAGCTTAGATTGTGAGGAATTGAGAGTTTTTCTTAGGTGTGTCAATCACTATTAGAGGCTTTACTCTTGAGAAGCTTAGATTTGGAGTTTGATTCTTCATTGGTTGCTAATTTTTGGAAGATCTTTTGGGTAACTTTGGAGCAAATTTTTCCTCATGTCTTTTAGCTATTTTGAGGCTGCTTTGGAGGTCCTTTGGTGAGTAAAAGTTGCTGCATTAAGGAGCTTTTGGTGTAGTGAAATTGATCCTTGAAGTGGGGAGTGTTGATCTTGCTTTGTAAAAGTCCAGAAGGAAGATCTACATTGTTGCCTTGATTTTGTTCAAAGGTAACTTTCTTTGTTCCAAACCCTAGTTTATGACATAATAATTGATCCTTGGATTTGGAGATTGTAAGTTAATTTTGCCCTATTTTTTGGTTTAATTATGGATGCTTGCATATCTCATCTCTTCATTTTTTTCCAACACTTACAATTATGGCATCATGCCTCCCATTCTTTAACTCTCAAAGTACAATTATGTAATGCAATAAGTTATAAAACTAGTTATATGTTTACATGAATACAAAATAAATGAAAACAAAAAAAATTATTAAAATCAAATGAGAGACACAATGGTGTTTGGCCAACATTTGGCCTCCAAAATTGAAACATCAATATGAAAAAGAAAAACATGCCAAAGATACTACTCAAGCTGACTGGAAAGTCATAAACAAATTTCTAGATATAAATCCTAGTCACCATGCTATCCTAAACTAAGTATTGTCATTCTTGCAGAGATGTTTCTATTGGCTCATCTGTTGTAATCTCTACCCTAATTTTAAGACTCTTCTTAGATTCTCTAATAGCAACATTAATTGGAATGGTGGGATCTAACATTAACAAATCCTCTTCAAGGTACCATTCAGTCTCGCTCAAAATGCAGTGATAACTTTAAATAGTTTACTCATAGATCACCATTACTTCCACTTCAACCATCTTGAAAAGCTCATCGTAACCTTGGAATTCTTTGATGGCTTACTCATGAATAGAATTTGTGAGGGTTTTCCCAGCAACAGAGTCCATAAATTTCTCTCCTTATTCACCTCCTTCATATACTTTACCTTCAAGTGTTCATGCTCTTTGAAAAGTTGAGCCAATTTCTCTTCCTTTTACTTAGTGGCTCCTATAGCTTATTCCTTAAGATGCTTCATCGTGGATAGAGCTCTTTGGGTTCGGTAGAATATCTATTCAACCAAGTTCCACCAGTGCAATTAAAAAATGCAAACATACAAGAGTAAAAAACCACTATAAAGCAATAAAGAAAAGAAATAGTGATGAAATATAAATCAATGTAATGAAGTAAATTGATACACAGGCAAAATTGCCAGTGACTATATCAACTAATTGGGAAAAGGAGAGTAACTCCAACTTCTCTTGATCAAACTCGCATATTACACCCTATATGAAATTACTACTGAATGCAGTCTCATTAACATCCCATAAGGAGTCTATCCCATAACTTCACTGCAAACCATAATGAAAGAGTCTTATACCCTCACCGGCAAGGAAAGGACAAGTGGACTGTGGGAAAGCAGTGGATCCATGACCATATTTCCTAGCAGGACCAAAAAGTAACACCTTAACTTCATCACCAGTTGTAGACATACCCATCGCTGGAGTTGGTAGGGCTTACCCCTTACATGGCCTTTAACTTGGGGGGCTAGGGCATCAACTACTCAACGATGTTTGCTTATGGTGTTGCTTTGCGATACGCCTCTCATGTGTTCCTATTTCTACCATCCGAGCATGAATTTTTGTAACTTTCTTTCCTATTAAGGACAGGAAGAAAAGTAAAAGTTAAAACATAAGTGAGCATGAAGATATGTAGAAAATTAACACATTAGGGCAAGCAAGAGCTACATATCAGAAACAAAATATGCTAAGTACATGTAGGAAACATGCAAATGATGTTAAAAGAAAAATTAGACAATCCAACTTCGATGAAACTTATGTGAAGGTCATAGTTAACTTGAGTAGAATGAATTAAAGGAAGAGAACTATTCCACTCACGAGGGATGTATCAACTTGTTGGAATAGTACCTTATAACCAATTAGATTGGCATGTAAAACTATTCCTTTTATTACAATCTTGATTGAATGTTATTCAATAAAATTGCCTCCTTCATCTTATGTATTTATGATATTCTTCACATGTATTTGGTTAAAACTCTTAAATCATACGAAATTATGGGACTTGATCACATATATGATGGTGATCATGAAAAAAGTCTTTATAGCCATGATTTTAAATATTTCAAATCATAGAATCTTATAAGACAGACATCTAAGATTCAAACAGACTTACATTAACGATGCATACTCTAAAGAATAAGAAATTGCATTATTTCATAAGAATCCATGTAAGACATGAATGCACATTAATGAATGCTTGTTTGAGAACAAGTTCACTAAAAACTCACTTAGAGAATCCACGAGGTAGTCGGAATGACATGTCGTAGTGGAAAATTCTCTAACTTACGATAATATATATAATTAGTCATTTGACTTGAGGTTCATCAATAACCTTATATTTAGATCTTTGTGCTTTCATTTTGTTCAACCTACATAGTGAGTCATTCGAGGCTTAGGTTGAGCGCAAACTACATAAGTATGGAGGTTGGTGAGTTTCAAGATGGGATCCATTTCATTCATTGTGAAGAACAAGTTGATCTCTCATGTATTCTAGGATGATCGATTCCAAGAAATCCTTGCACAAGGTAGTATGACAATTTGAAAAAAGAGTTTTTCAAAAATGAGGTCATAAATGGGAATCAAACATCAAGAATAGATACATAGTCATCGAAGCTATTAAGGAACCAACAAATATTTTACCTTAGACCTCTTTTGGGAGATAGAAAACGAAATAATCATATTTTCAATTGTAAGTGGAATAGGTTCACCCAAAATTAATTCATCCAATTGGTTGGGTTCGATAGGCCCGTGCTAGAATCAACTGTGGAGATTGGGTACTCTTCAATTAATAGAAATTAATTGAAAGAGTGATTAGTTTAAAAGAGTTTAGACTAGTTGGAATATTTGATATTCAATAAATCACAAAGTGTTGTGAGTGTCTAATTAATTTGTGAACATAAAAGGTCACAACGAAAGCCATAAGCATTGTAATTGGAATTAGAGAAATTGCCAAGGAGTTAGATAATTAAATTGATCAAGTTTGGAAAAGACCAAGTTGATTAATTAAGAGTTGGTCACAGTGGCTTGATTAATTTAAAGTGTTAAATTAATCAAATAATTTAAAAAGTTAAATCAGACCAATTAAATTAAAGTGTTAATTGAATTAGAGCTATATGACAAATGGCTCCAATTTAATTAATTCAGTTAACTTAAGGAGTTAGGTTGATTTAATTAAATTAAGTGGTTAATTCAATTAATTGAAGAATATAATTTTGGAGCAAAAATTAAAATGGAAGGGTTCATTTTATAATTAGGTGGCATTTTAATTTCTTAATTAAAATTATATTTTAATTGGTGGAAATTAAAATCCAATTAAACATACTAGTTGGCAAAGTGTAAGGAAGGTGTGAAGGATACATCTAGAGGCATTCATCACACCTTATAAATACCTTATCACACCATCCACAATGGTGGCCACCCCTATCTAATTTTCCTTCATAAAATTCTCTCAATTAGTTGAAATTAAATAACTACTCTCCTAGATTCTCTCTATAACTCATTTCCTTCAAACTTCCTCACCTTTACTCCATCACATTCCTCCTTCGTCTTCATTCTATTTCTAGCATTAGAGTGTAGAAGATGTGTGGATATCTTTAGAGACACTACATTCAGAATGTTTAATTTTTTGTGAACAAGGAGTTTACTTGAAGAAGAGTTCTTTAATTCAAGGAGAATCCACCAATGGTCTTAGTCATTGGTGCACCACTTTGTTTGCTATTTTGCCATTGCTTGGAGGACTTTTGGAGGCTAAACGTTTTAGCTCTTGTAGGCCAAGGAATGGATAAAAAAGTCCTAGCAAAGGAAAGTAGGAGATCTTTAGTAAAGAGGCTTCTTTTAGGGGATCTTCAAGTTGATTTTGTGAAATTAACCAAGGGATTTCTTCTTCTTCACCTTAAATCCATAATTATGGTATAATCTAGATTCTTGGGTGTAATGTTGTAAGTTACTTTTGAAGTTTTAATTTCTTATGGTGAATGGATCCTTACCTCACTACAATCTTCTTATCTCTCATCTCAAACAAAGAAGAACCTTATATTCCAAGGATCTCTTGATAAAGATAACCCACATAAGAATTTATAGTTTGGTTAGGGAAAAGAATGGAAGAATTGCGCATTCGACACTTTAAGCACCCTAAATAAAGTGCGATAGCTATATAAAGACATTAGTAAGCCCAACTCACTCATATGTTATGTAAACCCCTCAAAAGAGGCAAAAACGTTAGACATGAGTTAGCTCAAATACACACTATAACTTCACATTATATCTAACAAAAGAGGATCAAAAGGAAGAGAAAATCCATAAGTGAAGTAACTACTGAAAATTGTGCAATACCCTCTAGGAGGTGACACCATATTCTCCTGACAAGAAGAAAGAACAAACTTAAACTCATTGGAAACACAAATCCTATGCTTTAAAATATCTAACTCCTCTGGCTTAAGTAAACACTTAATTTCAACCAGCTTTGAGTAGTTATTTTCCATAGCAAGAATGCCCTCATGCTCTTCATGGAACCCTTATCTTTGAAATGGATGACAAAGGCAACTCTTTAGTTCCACTCTTACTATGCAAATTTGCAAAATTTTCTAAGGCATAAACTGATTGCACATTGAAAAGAGGATCGATATAAGCTATGACGCCATGTGGAGGATGACTCCCTCAAGCACAAACCAACCTGCGCGTGCTACATGTGCTTAAAGGTAGCCCATAGGCACTCTAAAGGAGTCTGCGATTGTGCACTACCTGAGTTGTAGCTACTAGGCAACCAATACTGCTACTATAGTTAACTAGATGGCTAACTAAAGCCGCCACCTTGGTTCTTTCTCCCTTCTATTTGATTGATCACACAAAGACTCCTTTTCGAAGCTCAACTTAGAATTAAGCTTACCCTTAGACATCATTTGACTCAACTTAGACCTTAAAATTCATTAACTCAAAAGAAGTTGTGATAGAATGTACAAATAAAGAGAAATCAAGAAAGAAAAGGTAAGTCAAGGAGTCCAAAAGTATGTGGAAGACTTTGCCTCAAGGACTCATCTCAAGACTCCTGATAAAGTTATCTTTCCCTTTTCTCTCCCTGACCAAGGTAAAGCTTTTCTCCTTTTGTTAACTCCTTAGGTGCCAACAAAGCCATCTTTGTAGAGCACTTCTTAAGGAACTCAAAAACTTTGAGACCTACTTAACTTCAACTTGAAGAGCATTTGAGAATTTACAAATTGTTAATCCTAGAATAATTACTCAAGTTAACATAAGAAAAAAATTAATAAACTAAACTAATATTATATTTTCGATATAAAATTAAAAATTTTCCACAAAAAATAGGGCACTTGATAATGTGGCTAAAATTGAACATAAAGGCAATTTGGCAAGTTAACCAAAAATAGTAAATGCATCCTAAAATTAATTAACTAAGTAAACATGCCAAAGAGCTCAAAGAACAAATTGAGGCCATACATGAGCATGGAGAAACCCTAATGGGTCTATGCCTATTAAGACTAAAATTTATAAATACCAAATCCCAAAGAGAAATTGAATAAAAGAAATTATTTGTAAAATTTCTCAGAGTGGAACAATTCTCAAGAATAGTAGACCTCTCTGTGCATATTCTGGAGAAGATAAACTAACACTCTCCTGTTTTACAGAAAGGAACTCATTCCACTATCTAGCAACATCAATAAACAACATTGACATAAGAAGAGAAGCATCATAAATCTTAGTCTCTTAACTAGATTTCATTATCATTTCTTTGTTCAAATTGAAGATAGTAGTGCAAAATTTAACCAACCAGAAAAATTTTAGGAGCTAATCTGCTCCAATCCAAAATAGTAAGTAGACAAAAACTAAGTTAAGATCAAAGTCACCAATCTAGAAAAATAGGGAATTGGTCTACTGCAGTTAATTCATACAACACCATGATTCAAACTTGTAAGGAAAATATGACTCATGATTCAAAACTGGTAAGGAAAAAATAACAACTCAATCCATTTACGCCATAAAAAACAAAAAAAGAAAAAGAAAAGAAAAGTTGTATCCATGATTGCACACAATCAACACAACACCAAAATAGATATAGTCTATATCCTCATGTCTCATTCAATAGTTTACAATACTTCTTCCATAAATTAAACTAACATTAAAAATAAACAACCACCTAATATCAAAATAACCAAATTACCTATCATAATCTTCAAGTTCATCTCATCTAAATGAAGTACTTCATGAGGACACATCAACAAAATAAGAACATTACCAAACACAACCCACTTGCGAGCTTCATCGATACATACTCCCCTTTAACATTCTCTAGAAGGATGATGTATAATTCTTGGTCTTCAGTTTTCTTCACTAGAAACATCAATATAAGTAACTTCTCTTTTGTGCTCTCTTTTATACTAAGTTTAGAAATGTTTGCTATTTCTTTCCTAGCATTCGATATGTCATACTCATGATCGATCCTTTGTGCAATATCACCTAGTCATGCACTAGTATTTTAATAAAATGTGTCAAATAACTCAACAACAAGATCAATGCTTCTGTCTATGATTTTCTCTTTTTCCCACTTTTCCTCTTTGATGTGTTGCTCATAAGTTGGCAAACTGACACATTTTTAGTTTCATCATTAAATCATTCAAACAAACCATCTATATCTTGAGGATTTTCTGTTATCTTCTTGAAGGTCAGAATGGAGCAAGTTTTCACAACTTCCACAAAGTCTTCAACTTGTTCCTTAGTAGCCTTATTCTTGTCAAATATTTCACATAAGTCATAATAATATGGCCAAGATTTATACTTTATGAGATGAGCATTAAAGTTAATTTGTAATGAAAAACATGAAGAAAAGATCACTCGAAATTTTTTTGAAGTGGAAATGAATTGAAAAGTATATGAATAGAAAAAAGACATAAGAGTGATAGAAAACATTTAACTAGCTTGTAACCATACTAATAACTTTTGCATAAGTCACCCATGCTTCATTAGTTGCTTTAATCATTTTTGTACAGTCATTTCATCTTATTCCACTACATGAGATCATTGTTGACAATGATTCATAATTCTTCTTCGAAACATATATCTTGAAGTTGATATGAGGAACATGAATATTAATGCTTGGAAAATATTTTGCCATTGCTTGCTCGAGAACTTGTAAGTAACCAACTTTGAATCCATTGTTAGCTTTCCAACCTTGAGCCACTACAGTTCTCAAACATGATACTATGACCTCTTTCTCCATTTAGGTCTAGCTACGCTTGCTTTTATTATTTTTTTTCCCACATCCATGGCCGAATAGACTGTTGGTAAGCTCCATCTATGATAAGAATGCACACTTTACTAACACAATAATACAATAAAAAATATCTATAAGAAAGCATACAATTTGGACAAGTTGAAATTAGTACAACTAAAATAATAATACAAATTAGAAGTTAAATACATAGATACAAGTTGGCATAAATAAGAACAAACACAAATATTATTTATTTGTACATCTCTTAATACATTTAAATATTATGATTTGAAACTCTACTTATGCACTCCTCAAACATTGATTTTGCTAAATCATCTAGTAGATGTGGGTGAAGACTCAACTATACTAATCAAGATACATATTATTATCTTCTACCTCATCATTGTTAAAGTTCATCTCATCTAACAAATGATCCGTTGGATCGACGAACATTTTAGATTTTGTGTCTTGATAAGCAGGATGCCATAATTAAATGATTTTGTATCTTAATAGGATAAAAGAAATGACTCCTTAAAATTCTCAATGATTATTTTCAACAATCCAAATGTTCATTCTATCACATTGCAGGCTTTTGTGTGCATCATATTGAAGAATTCTTTGCATGTTTGTGGAGCATGGAATCCCCACCCTATTCATTTGAGTGATACATGACACCTTTATATGGTGTCAAAAAACCCTTCCCCTGTTACGTAACCATTACCATACAAGTAGTAATTACTTGCTAAGGAAGGCAAAAAAAAAAAAAAAAGCACAAACAAAAACAAAAAAAGAGGTGTATAGATATGACAAGGCATAAATATAAACTTATGATTCCTACAAAAGTTGAGTATGTCTAAGGATTTTGTACATAATGAAAATTTTAGTATAATACCCTTTGACACTTTCAACCCATGAGTCCTAGTAACAGCATCCCGTAACACTCTAACATCTATGGTTGAACCCTCCCATCCAATTAATACATAGATAAATTTCATATCTCTATCACAAACTCCAAGCACATTAACAGTCACACCCCTTTTCTTGTTCTATATCTCGCTTTATCAGTTGATCATACTTTTACCTTGATATTGGTTCTATCTGGTGCACCTAACTAACCTTTTTACATAAACGGGTACGTCAAAATAAAATCTTTTAATGACTACTTGTTAAATATTTAAATAAGAAAATAAATGATAAAATAATGTGTTTTATATTTCTGTATTTCAATAATAATATATTTACCACGAAAATATTTCACCTCACATTATGCCAATCATCTGGAATTGATTCAAGATCTTTTAGAAGTAAAGGATGAAGCTTCAACAAAGTGTTAAGAACGGCATAGATGCGTTTGCTGATAGTTTTGCCTAATCATATAAAATTATTTTTAAAAATTTTATTTTATTTTTATGATGGGCTAAAACTAAAAGAAACATAGCCACCTGCTCATGGACTCCTATATACTTAGAATTAGAAACTCCACCTATATATTGTAACAAGTAACATAGTCAATCAAACATATTCCGATCCCTTCTCAAATTATCAATACAATCCATATCACTCAAGTTAATAATCTTTCTCAAATGATTTATCCATGAAGACGCGCTATTTGCAAATTAAATATTTCACTAGTATTTCTTGTCACCTACAATTTTGTGCATCTTTCTTTCTTCATAAGTCATGCAAGAATGAGGTTCAAAAACAATAGAATTTTCATGCATTATCTCTTTCAATAATAGGAAAATATACTATTTTTTCTTTGCTATACTTGAAGATAAAAACTCAATTTTATTTTATATAAGCCTTATATAATCAATCTAACTTAATTCATAATATAATCTACCTAAGTTTATTATACATGAAATATTCATAACATAATCAACCTATCTTAACTAAAATTTATACTATTTGCATTTATATAAAACTAAAACTTATAGAAAAATAGTATAGATCATCAAACTTGGAAAAGGAAAAATATGGACTTACCTAAGTGAATAACAAAGAAAAATAAGGAAACAACAAAAAATATGGTCAAATATGGACTCATCAAATATGAACAGAAAAATAGCCTAGATGGTCAAATATAAACTCACCAAACAAGGAATGGAGAAGAACGCAAAATTTGAAAAATTACCTTAAAAGCAAAAAAATATGAACTCATTTCTAGGATCCCCAAAACTTGTTTTCTCAATCCCTTGATTTTTTTGAGTCTAGGAGAACAACCTATTTCTAGACACCTTAAAGTGGAAAAAGACAAAAGATTAGTAAAGAAAACTATATGAAATCTAAGTAAACCTTTACCTCAAATGAAGGGTTTTTAGGAATCTCAAATCTAAAATTTGAAAACATAGTAGAATTCAAACTCTTAACGTTACCAACTAGTGGTGAAGACACAATGTTTTGGCTTCTATTTGGTAATGTCATGGTGATAACAATAGGTTTGAATATGTTAAGCTTATTTCTATATAAAAAAACAACAGAATGTGAGAGAAATGGTATAGAATAAGAGATTAAGGGCTTTCATACCTATATATATATATATATATATTATATCAATTATTTTCAACTTAAGTTGGAAAACGTATCGGACCTCAAGCCTTGATACACAAACTAAGTTTGACTTTGAATGCATACTAGCTATAGCTATATATCATGAGACATAAAATGTGAACTAAATATTGAAATTAAGTCGGATTATGAATATCATATAATATCAAGGGAAGCAACACAAGCTCTTTTTTTATCCACCAATCAAATCTCTCATCTAATCACCAAAGAAAGCATACATAAAAATTTTTCTAATGTAAAACGATCACATCTTATTACATATTTTATCCATCCTATTTTCATCCAAAATAAACAAGTCCCAAATGTTTGAAATACTGTCTTAGTCAATAAAAAATTAAATTAAGAAAAAGACTAACTAATATAGAACACATGAACATTTTAAAAAATAATGGGTGAAATTCATTTTGGGTAAAAAAGAACATTTTAAAAAATAAAGGGTAAAAGAGACTAACTAATATAGAATACATGAACATTTTAATAAAAAAAGGAGTAAAATTCATTTTACTCCTTGTACTCTGGTTTTTTGTCTATAATTGTATCACTTTACCTCTCTGTATTCTCAAGTTTGCTTTAAGTGTTCACTTCCATTAAATTCTTCATCTCCCTAACACCATTAAGGTTTTTTTTTTTAGTTAAATGACTAAATTGTCCACAGTCTTTTACTTTTTCATTTATTTAACAAATTAAACTCATCTCCACCAAATCATTTTCCACTCATTCATAGTTTGAATTCTAGCACTTCACTCTTTATGTCAAAAATATAAAATCATTTTTAAATATATATCTGGATTTAGAGCAAATTTAGGTTAAATTAGAAGCACCATTCATAGTTTGGATTCTGGCATTTCACTCTTTATGTAAAAAGTACAAAATCATTTTTAAATATATATTTGGATTTAGAGTGAATTTAGGTTAAATTAGAAGCACAGCCTTTTAATTAATGATTTTTTTTGCTTGTTTCTTTCTTTGTATCTTTTTTCTTGTTTCTTGTGTTGTTGAAATTAGAATTAGTGGTTGACAGAAATTAATTCTTTTAAAGTCACATATTTTGGATTTTGATGCAATATAGTGTTGTTGATTATTGAATCTCGATTTTATTTGGAAAAGACGATCGGGTTATTGAAGTTGCAAGCAATAACTCATTCTTAGATGGGCAAAACTAAGTGATCTTTTGAGGATTATTGGTGGGGGTAGCTGCATGGAGCAGATTGCATTCCATTTCTAAAGATTTGAAGAAAAAATTTGTCAATTGGTGTAAGAGCTTGGAAGAGTTGTGAACAAAAAAATGTTGAGGTAGGAGTATTTTGTGTATATTGGTATAAAAAATGGTGATCTAATAAAAATTAAAGAGGGTCTAATGGAGTTGAAAAATTGATGTAAAATTGAGAATACAAGAAGATAAAATAATGTGATTGAGAATGTGGAGAGGTAAGTGAAATGGAACCTAATTACAACTATAAAATAGATTTTACCCAGAAATAAATGGAACAAGTCGGGCGAAAAGAATAATTCTATCCAATTCTTCGGACGAAAACTTCGGCTTTGTTTGGTTATGTTTCCCCAAAATAACATATTTTGGGGAAACATAACTAAACATATCTTCATTTTTCCTCTAAAATGCACATTTTTCAATATATGCATTCATATATTATATATATATATTATATATTTTATTATTATTCTAATATTAAAAAAATTACTTTATTTCATTTTCACCCCAAAAACCCAACAAAAAAGTATTGATGTAATTACTACAATAAAAAATGTCTCATCCAAAATATAAACATACATATTAAAAAATAACTTTCACATTTTTCAATAATTCATTATTCTAAATCACATAATAAATATATAATAAAATTAAATAAAAAACATAACCAAACAATACCTTCACTTAGAATTTTGGAGGCTACACAGGAGGGGTAAAGTTGTAACTTGGTAAAACAATTGATTCTGGCATAGGGAAATTATTCCTCCACTATTAACATCACAGTTCATCAGAACTCCTCTAAAACGTTAGAACCCTAACCAGCAATCCCCTGAGCCTCTTCCATCCCTAGTCAGCCATTGTTGCTCAATGATGTATGGTGGAGATTCTCAGCACCACCAGCAACGCCCACCGCCGGGGCCGCCATTGCCTCCGCCTCCACAGCACCCAAATCCCCACCAATTCCACCACCAACAACAGCTGCACGACTTTCCACGGGGCCCACATCCTCCACCGGGCCCACCACCTCCTCAGTTAATGCGGCAGCCCTCTGCTTCCTCCACTACCCTTAATGCTCCTCCGCCTGATTTTCACCACCACCAGCAGCACCCACCTGCTCAGCCCCCTTACCCATTGCAGCCGCCGCCTTATGATGGTTTGAAATGCAATTCTTTTGTTCTTTTTTTTTTTTATTTAATTTTCACTTTTGCTGTTTTATCTGTTTGTGTTTCTTTGATTGGCGAGAAGATTTAGAGTGTTATACCATGCATTCTTTTTATGGAATGCTTTTATCAGTTTATGTGATTGGTGTTAGAATAGCAAAAATATTATTTGTGAGTGCAGAGTGCTACTTTTAGGAATTAACTGCCAAAGTTTGGACTGCGTTTTTACTTTAGTAGTCGGCACTGCAATTTTAAATTTTGTAATATGTTTATGCAAGGAGGACGTTCATGGTTGAATTTTTCTGTTACCTTGACTAGGATTTCACTCCTTCTCTTTATCCTATTCTGACATTTCATCAGACTCCTCAGATGGAAGGATCCCTCCTGTATAATTTAGGGTTCTAGATTTCTGAACAATATATGAGGGGCCTTGGTTGATGAGAAATGTATTTTAGTTCCCATCATCTTCGTTTACATATTAGTATAATTAGCACCCTATCTGCCGTGCATGCTTGACTCAATAATTTAATAATAATTGTGACTCAGCAAATGACTGTCTGGAAACTTTGAGAACCTGACATCACTTCATGCGCCATCTCTTTACATGACCAGGATTTTGAATTGAACCATCTTTCACTTATGTTCTGGTGTGTGCTATTCAGATCTTAAACTATATTTGCTGTGTAAAAATTCTGAACTACTCTGTTAATAGCTCAGTAAAGAAATTGAGTTTGATTAGAATTTCTAAGAAGAAATATTTTGATGCTTTACTTTTCACAATAACATAAGAATGGAATTTTGGTATTTGAACCTTCTTCTTGTATTACATTAAATAAGATCTACGACAGATAAAATTTTGATATTCTTTTGAGTTACGTTCATCAAAGTAGGGTCTCGAAAACAAGATTGGACTAGTTTCTACTATACCAGATTGAATGTGTGCAAAATTCTCCTTTAGGCTCAAATTTAATGGATAAGTTTGTTTCGTTAATTGTTGAAGCCATACTCTCATGTTCTTAACTAAAATAATGTAAAAATGGCTGATCCTACTTGCTCGTTAGAGAAACTGTGAAAATGAAATATTTTTCATGGAAATGCCACTTTTGTGAGGGATATACTGTGGGCTTGATTATTGTTTTCGTAGACCTTACTCTTCTTCTAAACATGTTGCAGCACATGCTGACAATTTTGCTGCAAAAAGAATGAGGAAAATTGGACAAAGGCGGGCAGTTGACTACACCAGCACTGTTGTGCGATATATGCAGGTGATGTTTCCTTTGGATGTTATGTGTGCATGTCATATGTAAGATATGATTGTTTTTCTGCAAGTAAGGAAAGCACCTTCTAGTTAGCTACTTAAATATTGGAGTGAATTAATTTGAAGTGCTGTTTTCCTATTCTACTCTTTACCTTCAATATAGTTTCTAGCATCTGTATTTGATAATTAATACCACTATCAGCTCAGCCTTACTGATTATTTATCTTACAAATCAAGTGTACCCTCTTTGTTCTCATCTGACCCTTTAGTGAAATATTCTGGGACGAAAGCATTAAGGATTAAACATGCAGAGCATAAGTGCCTTTAGCTCAATAGCTGTATGAGTTATGATCTTATTTATATTGAGATATTAGGGTTTAAGTACTGGAGTAAAGCTCTTGAGGATATTTGAGTGTGAGCCTGCAGTTTGGTTGTTCTTGTATTTCCAAAGTTATGGAGAACAAGAGAAGCGAGTGACCCTCTTCATCTTTATTCAGTTGGAGCTGGATGTTGAAGGACAGACATAATTGATGTGTGAATTGAGAATAAAATCTGGCATGCTAGCGAGTTGGCTATAGATGTTTTATCTATTTCTGCAGTTTGTTGTCATGTCAAGCTATGTTGCCGTAGAGGACATATGTCTTTGAAAACATCCTTGTTGGGCTAGTATTATTCATTTTCTATTGTGTCCTCTTCCAGTTATTTTCAGTTGGATCTAGCATCTGCAATTTAATTGTTTACTTGGAGTTCAACAACTTTGAATATCTCGTTGTAAGCTCATTTGTCCTGTTCTTTTGCAGATTCGCATGTTCCAGCGAGATTCAAGGGATAGGACAGTTTTGCAACCTAACCCAGTGGCAGCTATTGATGTTTGTTTATCCCCTTAGAATTATGTAGTCCCTTCTTTATAATTATGTTCAAATATGGGCATCATGTCATCCATGAAATTATCTGTCAACTATGAAATTCTAATTGGACTTGAAATATGTATCTTTTCTTGTTTCTGCCCCCCATGGGTACCTATTGCTGATGCTATTCCATTTTCCCTTCTTCTTTATCATTTATACAGATGTTGCCCACTGTTGCCTACTTGGATAACCCATCTACTAGTTTTGCAGCAAAGTTTGTACATACATCACTGAACAAAAACAGATGTTCAATCAATAGGGTTTTGGTGAGTTGAGGAAATCCAACCTTCACATCTTACTTTGTCTATCTACATCTCTGCCTGTTAATCTCTCTTATATGTTTGTATAGATCTTCACCTGGATGTGTGCTATGGGTGGTACTCGTCATATTATCCTACTAGTTTGTCTATTTTGGTCTAGATTTCCTTGGCTTCATTGGCAAATATATCTGTGTTTGGCAAAATTCTCTCTAGGAGAAGTACTACTTCATTCGCATTTGTTTTGCAAGTATATCCATGCTTTTGGTACTTTAATTCTTGGAGGACTGCCGGTTCCCTCATGCCGTATGTCTTTTATCTCATCATATGAAGAGAAGGTTTGCTAGGTTATGCGCTCATCGTCACTACCCAACAGTGAAAACAAAACATGTGCAGGAAGAGTTCATTTGCAATCTTGCTTTACAGCTTTGCATTGAAACCTAAAATTAGAATTGGAAGCAGAGGCAACATGACCAGTAACTGTAAAGAAGGAAGATTTCATAGGGTAATGAGTTAAAGGAGGCAGGCACATAGGAAGTAAGGGTTTCGACAATATCGATCTTATCTGTGGAATGAATTTTTAGTATATGTACACATGAGTAGTATATGTACACATGAGTGCATAAAAAAGAAGAAATGGAAACTTTTAGAATTGGATGTAATCACATGTTTGTCAGTTTCCTGGTCCAATTTCCCTGATTTCATGTGATATTGTGGCTCATATCCCAAGTCCATAGCATTTCTTCCATATCTGGATAAGACCACGAATTTGTTCTTTGGGTGCATCCTTTTGTTAAGTTAAAATTGCAGTTGAAATGCTGTAAATATTATTTTGAGGAGCTATATTAGCAGAAAAGACTATGGACATGTCTGGAATTGTACGGGAGAAAAGTTCAGGTTGTTTGCTATCTTCTAGCATGATTTAAACACTTACTTGGATATGTTTATGATAATAACCAATGGTTCTAAAAGTACAATCAAAATTCTATGCTGTTGTATCTGTTTAATGTTGCTTCTCTTCTACTGTGACCCAAATATTCTGTCTTGAATCCTTGATGAGGTTAGTACAAGATTTTCCCACTTCTGGGTTTAATATTTATGGACCAAATTTATTGACAGTGGACTCCTAGTGGGAGACGCCTTATTACTGGTTCTCAGAGTGGGGAATTCACACTGTGGAATGGCCAGTCGTTTAACTTTGAAATGATACTACAGGTAATACAATTTATGTAGCTATTCGTGTTGTTTAGAACTTTATGTGACAAGAGAGGTACATGAGAATATTTCTTAATGTGCAGGCTCATGAGCAAGCAGTTAGATCTATGGTATGGAGTTATAACGAGAACTGGATGGTAACTGGGGATGATGGTGGCTCCATAAAGTAATGTCATGTTTTGACAAAATTTATCAAGGTTTTTCTCATTAATGTGGTTGGCAAATTAAAGTTACCCCGTTGCAGGTACTGGCAGAATAACATGAATAATGTGAAAGCTAATAAATCTGCGCATAAAGAATCAGTTCGTGGCTTAAGGTATAATATCATTTTAAAGCTGTTTATATAATATGGGGCCTGAGTTTAATTTGCTTCTCCAATGCTGATTCTGTATCTTGCAATCTGTGCTTGTTATGAATAATCCTTTATTAGGCTGCAATAAACTGTGGCGGACTCTTTTTGTAAATGAAAATCTCATCACAACCTAGTCTTTTGTGATAAATATTATAATTTTTTTTTTCTTTCCCTGACATCCCTATTCTTTTGCCTTTTATGTGATTAATATTCTAGCCTTTTTTTTGTTACCTTCCAACCAGCTTCTGTAGGACAGATTTGAAGTTCTGCTCCTGTTCTGATGACACTACTGTTAAAGTCTGGGACTTTGCTAGGTGCCAAGAGGAGCGATCTTTATCTGGTAATGTCCCCACATTATTTAATTCATTTAAGGATAATTTTTGGCCATAATTAGGTTAAATTTTGGCTGTCAAAATCATTCTTGATGTCCAACTTTTCACTGAGATGAGAAAGCAATAACTGCATAAAAGCCGTATTGAGGAAGGGATTGTCATTCTATCAGGAATCTTCACTCGGAATAACATAGAGAGCTGCACGAAAGTAAAAAGGAGTAAAATACTACTCAAACACTCTCCAAAAAGAATCCAGAATGCCTTTAGAGCGTTTTTGTCATGCCCTATGTAAAGAACAACCTGCTATCTGCTCATTCTATAATCAGGCTATACTTAAAATCAATTTTCTTATGAGTTTAAACAGCTGGGATTTTACTATGGCTGCATCTTATAACTACACGGAACGAGTTCATGATTCTGTCAACTCTCAAACTGTCATACAATGCAATGGAAATTATTTTAATGTTCCGTCCTTATTCATGTACACAGGATTAGTAATGCAGATTCTCCTTCCCTGAAAGTTACTGATACTGAATCACTATTATAAAACAATTATTTAGGAGTTAACATTGCCACTAATTCTTGATTTTTATTCTCCATCATTGCATTTTGGTATGTTTGCCTTGTGTCTACTTTTTAACGAAATATCTTAATTCCATTTCTCATCTTCAAAGAAATTTGATAGTTTTTCTATACTTTATTTATGCAAGAATGTTCTTGACCAAAGTTTGTAAAACTTGTTATTCATGTTGAGGATGTGATGGAAAAGGCAAAAATTCATTTCAAAGCTAGTGCTTTTGAAAGCTCTCCCCTACTAAATTATCAGTTAATCAAAGTTAAAGTTGAGGTGAAAAATTAACATGTGCCTTACAAGAGTCTCAAGTAAGTAAACCTAAAAAAATATATATCCCTGTATTGGGGATCACTTTTCTGAGTTGATTAACGTGCTGTGTATCTTTAAATAACAAGGAAAACAATGCTAAGCCCAGAGATACATTATACTTTTTTCAGTTCATTGAATTCCCCATTTCTGTTCATTTTGATTAAGATTTAAGAGTTGCTGATGACTTAAGTAGAAATGGCACTGCACGACTCAAGGTCGAGATCAACCTTGCTTACAACTCTTTTTGATGTGTAAAAGATAGTTTTCTTGTGAGCTTAGTAGTAATGTATGTTCTTCCTGTCTGATTATCAAACCTGTCCAAGGACCATGTTGTGGTTCTTTTTAAGGTTTTGTTTGGTTTTCTGTTTATATTTATTGCAATGTAGCTATGATATTAGAAATGAATATCCCTGGGAGAGTCTTCTAACATTTATTCTAGCAGACTAACAAAATGATTTTCATTTAGATATCATTTCAGACTGTCAAGTTCTAGCTATAATTTGAACAAATCCTTTCCTTATTTATTTATCACTATCTTAGAAGAAGAAGTCAAATGAACCATTTTGCAGTAATAAAGCCTGCTGTAGCATAAGCGAGCAGTGTTACCTGAGTTCAGTTCTTTTCTTTCTTTGAAGTGATAGACTTGCCGGGCATGGTAGTAATATTAGGAGTTTATTTGACTTGACTGTTTATATATCTACTGATATGTGGCCCTCATAATAATGTATATTATGTTCCTAACTGATTACTTTTGGGCTAATAGGCTATTCATAGACCAGTTCTATGATAATCATGGGTGCTTAATATAACCTAAGAATTTTTCTTGTGTCCTTTAAACTCAGGCAGGCCATGGTTGGGATGTAAAGTGTGTTGACTGGCATCCCAATAAGTCATTATTGGTTTCTGGTGCGTGCTTTATTTGTTCAGGTACAGTGGGAAAATTTCCACATTATGACATCCATATTTATCTTTTTCAATGGGCTTTTCATAGGTGGGAAAGACAACCTTGTCAAACTCTGGGATGCCAGGTCAGGGAGAGAGCTCTCTTCATTGTGAGAAACTGCCATTTTTATTCTTTTGTTTTTCAACTCATGACTTGTACTGATCCTTTTAGCTCAAGCTAACTAAGCAATAATTGTGGCTTTGTAGTCATGGTCACAAGAATACAGTTCTCTGTGTGAAATGGAATCAAAATGGTAACTGGGTGTTAACAGCTTCAAAGGATCAAATTATCAAGGTAGATCCATGTCATTTTTCCCCTAATTGACCTTAGAACTTAAAAGATTTCTGCTTTCTGATGCTTCTCATTTTCTTCTTCCCAAACAATGATTGGCCTTTTGTGTGTGTGTGTGTGTTGGAGTGGTGTT